>OU015758.1:31868069-31932003 GCA_907169655.1 Acomys percivali
TGTGTGTGTGTGTGTGTGTGTGTGTGTGTGTGTGTGTGTGTGTGTGTAGACACAGTACTGAAGCTTAGTACTTGAGTACTTACTTAGCATGCATAAAGCCTGTATATCTTCTGGGAGAATGAGAGACAGAGAGAGAGAATGTATATAGTAACCTTATAAAAGAATAGAGGAAATTAAATAAGTGATGTTGAAAATAGTAAATCCTGTCTAATTTGGAGTTACGTCTGTATGACAAATGAAATAAATAAATAATTTTTGAATCACTTGTCTAGGAACCTGTTTCTCTTCTAGATCTTCGGTTCTGGTTAGTTTTCCCTATATGTATGTGTATGTTTACATTTGTGCTAAAACTTTTCATTTTTGGATCTAACTACTTAATACATACCAGTAAAGTAGTTGTAGCCTTTGTTTTTGACTTGCAGTTTACCAGATACCATTGAACATATTTTATATTATTAACCATTTTCAATCCTCCCGTCTAACACCACAGCACATGGGAGTTAATTCTTTTTTACAGATGAGAAGACATGACATGGATAAGTTAACATGAATACCAAACAGTGTCTCAAAAGTCCCAGTAGCCTCCATGATATACAACCCAAGGTCATTTGTACATAATAGTCAGCAGTGAAAAGTTTCCCATTTTTATGGCCTTTCTACTTATATTGGGTTCCTTTTAGAAAGTAGAATTTCTCTATGGCCACAAAATAATCAGAAGGCTATTTATTTAATTTTAATTTTTTTCATGATTTCAAAAAAATAAGGAGATTCAATGTTCAGTGTCTTCACGGTTTCATGAAATTATTAGGTAAGATGTAAAATTATGAATTTCAATTTAAGAAATTATTATTGGCTACAAATTTGGATCCACTTTATTATATTTTCACTGTCTAATACACTGAGAAATGGCAAGACAACCAAAATCCAGAGAAAAGAGATTTCTGGTAGCTTAATTGTTGGGTTAAAAGCAGCTACCCGTTAACGGTACTTCTAAAATTAAAGTCAGGTAGGTTTATACACTGATATAAATATTTTGAGTGAAATTAATTTTTTATTCAGGTTATTTAAAACCAAATCAGAACAAGCAAATGAGGGCTTCTCTGAAGAGCAAAGTTCTGTTGTTCTGAAACAGCTCTTCACTGGCAAAGATACGATGCAAATTCTCTTAGTTCTGTGGAAAGTGAATCATTTCTCTGAGGAAATCTGATCTCTTGATCCTCTGTAAAATATTTCTAAGAAAAACCATTCTTCAAAGGAAAATAAATAACATATTTTTTTCCTAGCAGGCCAAAGAAGCCACAATCAATGCTAGGGTTTATGATGACATCAACTTTTCCTAGACACTAAAGCAAGACATTGCTCCTCGCTCTACCATCTGCTGCAGATATTTTAAATTTCTAAAGCACTAACAATGATGCAATTTGCTACATTTTGAGCTCCATTTTACAACTCTCTCTTTGCTGAATTACTATTGATGACATTAAAACCCTTTACAAATCAAGACAACACATTTGCTTGCTGTTCCCACCCCAAAGCTGCTAGCAACTCTTTCTCTGCTGGAGCGTACCTGCACTTCAGTTTTGGTCAACAATGTTTAGACACTATGAGAGAATGAGGACCAGAACACAATATCACTGTCTATGTTATACATTGCTTAAATTTGTAAATGCCCAGGGACAACTGACCATTGACTATAAAGACAGAAACCAGGGGCATAGTGGGCCATGATTATAATTATTTTTCATGATAAAACCATATTGTCAGATTGTTGGTAACCAAATATTAAGAGTAACTAGCATAATTTATGTGACCTACAAGGATTAAGAATTTAAAAACTATTTATTCATAAGCACAGATACAAAAAATCTAAGCAATTATTCAGAAATTTAGCTTCTTGAAAGAATTGCAATAATTAACATAAAATAATAATAAAAGATTTAATTTTTCCTTAAATCTGAGCAAGTATAACTTTTATTAATAGGTATTTTCCAGTGACACTTGCTGTGTGTATTTTCAGTGAGTGACAGAGTGATATAGGCCATTCTGCAATGGTGCCTGCTTTGTTAGAGACAGAATGGATACCACCAACAGTTACAAAGTTTTAGCTGAACCCAACACCTGAGTGACTGTGGTCACTAGTCAGCAGCTCTGAATATCCAACACTTTCTAAACTTGAAAGTAATCTTGAAGCATTTACCTTGGAAATGGCACATATCAGCAAAATAGCAAAATAAAATAAATCTTCACTCCTTTTATAGTACATATATAGCATATATTTATATATGTGTATATAAACTATATAGAAATAACATATTTTTCTATAGAGGAAAACTAACCATTTTCAGTTTCTTAGATCTTTCTTTTCTTTGATAGTTGACTTTAAAAAGTTCTTTTTCTTCTTATGATTAAATTCTTATATTATTTTGTATTATCCTTCTTCATTACTGAAATAAGTCTGTTCTTATATGTGCTAGGAAGCCTACACCTACAATTGTCCTTGACTCAAAGACTTTTTCCTTGTTCGCTGGACACACCATACTTGAATTTTTACATTAAAAATAAATTTCATATACATAGAAGTACTTGTTTCTTTTGAGTTTCACTCCTTGATCCGCTGTACAAAACTAGAGAAGACCAGGTGGCTTCATACACTATACCAGAGCTGAGTCACCATGCCTGGAAGTGGCACTGCTTGTCATCTTATTTTCATCAATGTGCAGTTAGCTAAAGTGAAAGGGTAGCAAGGTTAGAAGCAGCTGGCCACACAAGATGGGAACATATCTCTTGGAGAAAAATCACTGACAATGCTTGTCATAAAAGAAAGATAATTGAAAAAAAACCCATCCATGAAATGAGCCCTGCTGAAGTGTCTGCCCTTCAGAGGTATTTTGTCCCACACTATAAGAATAGAAATAAGTACTAGCAATATTTTGTCTGGAGCAACAGTTCACTCTGTCAAGGGCTTCCTAAACAAGTGTGACAACCTGAATGCGATCCTAGAGCCTAGATAGCAAAACCAGATGTGACCTTTTTTTTTTATCAGAGTGTTGAGGAAGGACAGATAAGAAGCTCTGGGCTTGCTGGCAAGCTAGCCTGACTCTATGAGGTATTGGTAAATGACAAACTTAATCAAAAACAAGGTAGGTTGTTCTTGCGAATTCATATCTAAGTTTGTTCTCTGGCTTATACATGGCTGTGCAAATATGTGCATGCAGACCTCCTATGTGTGTGTGTGTGTGTGTGTGTGTGTGTGTACATATATACATATATATAACATATGTATACATACCATATATGTGTAGTAATATATATATATTCATATCTATCTATATATCTATATATCTGGAATTTGTTTACAGAATCTATAAGCCATACATTTGAGAAACAGAGCAAGGTGGCTACCTGCAAAAGGCCAGGTTAGATGACAAAATAGAAAGGTGAAAATGATGTAGTTATATTTTAATTTAAAAAACACTTTTACAATTTATATTTTATACACCTCTATGCCTGTTTCCAATTTTTTCTGAGGCAAATAAATAATTAGTGTATATATGTATACATACATAATGTGAGTATATGATATGTGTATATACAATATGTGATTATATATATTCATATATGTATGATTTTAGGACTGTGCATTTGGTATTGGCTAACTAATTGAGAGACTCTTATGTGGGTATACGCTTTATATCTATTAAATTAGAATTCACTTTCTGTTTTTCATTGCTGGGAAATGAAACTTGGAGCCTTGGGCATGCTAGGTAATCATTCTTCTATTTATCTATATTCACAGCCTGAAAAACAGTATTCCTATCAATAACTTTAACACTGTAGAAGTAGGATAATCTGTATGAATCAAGTGACCATTCCTTTTCACCACCATATCCATCACTTCTTTACTTTATGCATGGGGTTGCTTCTTCTCGCTGTTTGATCAGTGCTCTGTTTAGAGTTGAAACACATCATCACGCCGGTGAGGGTGCAGTTTGTTTCACAGGATGGTGTAATTCAAAGCAGATCTCCCCATCTTTTGAAAAACTTACCACTCAAATTTACATCCCTTGCCTTTCCTAGCTGAAGAGGAGAAACCTATTGCAAGAGTTTGGGACCCTTCTTCCTTAATTCAATTACTGAAAAGAAAATACCATGAGTTTCTGTATCTCCTTTTATGTGGGAAGTGTTAACCATGACACTCATACCATCACTACTGATTTAAAATGTCATCACAAGAATTTTTATCAACATGCAATTATTAATTTAAGTGCTTCTGAAAGTATTCCTGAACTATAATTTTTATTTTATACCAAATATGATTTTGGTCTTCAAACATATTGCACTTGCATGAAAATTTTATGTGCTCCCTAGAAACATTTACATAGAGTGACAATCTGAGGCAGTACCCTATGGTGTCATACATTAAAGGATCCAAAATCATAAACAGAAATGCTCCTGTAAACCATAAGTGCTGGACCAGAGAAAGGACACTTTCTCTAAAATTAATGTCTCAAATTCAAGAAAAGAATCCCTTAAGTTGGACAGTGTTTTGCTTTTTTGTTTTTCTTTACTAAACTTTATTTTTTGTAATGGCACTGTAAATAGTTCATGAAGCCGATGTGTTATTGTGCAGCAGATGGTGCAATGTTTGTGTCCTGTTTTATCATTTGGCTTCTTGGTCACTTAATTCACGCTAAATGGATTGCAACACTATGTATAGGAAAAAAGGAATTTTTTCTATCTACTTTTTTTTTATTAATTTATTCTTGTTACATCTCTATGGTTATGCCATCCCTTGTATCCTCCCATTCTTCCCTCCTTCCCATTTTCCTCTTATTCCCCTCCCCTATGACTGTTCCTGAGGGGGATTGCCTCTCCCTGTATATGCTCATAGGGTATCAAGTCTCTTCTCGGTAACCTGCTGTCCTTCCACCAGGAAACTGAGACAGAGGGGAGGACATCCTATTGGGACTCTAGATGAGAGAATCATGGGAGAATAGCAAAGTAGAAGGATCCAGAGGGTCCTAGAAACCTACAAGTAGAACATTATGATAGGCAGATTTGGGCCCAGAGGTCCCACTCAAACTAAGGCACCAGCCAAGGACAATACATGCGGTAAAATTTAAATTCCTACCCAGATCTAGCCAATGGACAGGACAGTCTCCACATATGAGTGGAGACTGGAATATGACTTTCTCACATACTCTGGTGCCTCACATTTGTCTATCTACTTTATTATTAACAAAAGAAAATGAAAGGCTTAAAAAAAAACAGACATCAGCATCCCAACCTTTGGCTAATTCTTTAGCTTAACTCAAACTTGTAAATGCCTGCATAAAAGCTATGTGCATTTTCAATATTTAAGAATGAAGAAAAGACATGAGTCCCTTGTAATTTGCAAAATATACTGAAATTCTTGAAGTATATAGAGGTTCTTACTTTCAAACATTTTTTCTAAACCTATTTTTAATTAGTTATAGTGAAAATTAATGTCCTCCAACCAGTGAATAAAATAGATAAAAAAGGGGAAAAAAGAAGAGAGACAAAAAAGTCTGAGTTAGCTAAGTAACAGGATTCAGCTTTGTCAGTAAAGCAATTTTCTTTTGCCTAGCCAATATCTTTGTAGGTCTCCTTGTTAATCATTTTACTTTATTATTTATTCTATATATATTTCCATGAAGAGTTCTTAACTTGATGAAAATCTGATTTCTTGATCCACAATCAAATCTCACTACGGCCAGCTGCTGTGTCTTCATAACTGTGAAAATATTACATCTCTTTGCAAGTTGGCTCGGATACAGGAAAGGTTACTAAACTAACCCAATTAAATTGAGCATATCTGCAAGTTTAGATGATTATCGCTGTTGTCGGTGAGGGCTGGGATCTAACGTGATGGATTGCTGGCTATCCAAGTGAATTCTAAAGGGGAAACAATATTCCATTGTAGATTAGTTTGAATTGGCTTACATAAAGTTTTATAATGCAAATTGGAGATATTGGACTCTGGAACAACCTACACTATCTGTTATGCACTCCTGTCTCACAGTCACAGGATGCTTCCTAGAGTATGACGCTCCATCCTCATTAATAAGCTCCATGTTGTACATCTTTGTCTGATATGAAGCTGCCATACCTTGTCACCAATTATAGACCCTGAAAAGACCCATCTCATTATAATACTTAAATTGCTTACTCCTGAAGACAATGCTTGGTGTGTCTCTTCTGCCTCTTGCCAACAGGAAAATCACCCTTGAAGTGAATAGATGTCAGTCAAAAACTACAATAGAAAAGCAAAGGGAATTGATAAAATGTCCTAGCTAGAATATTTCTCAGCTTAATGCCAAGAAAAGAATACAGATCAGACAAATATTGCAAAAATTAAAGTGACGCATTTGGACAATTTTGTCACATGAAACCCATCTGTTTATGATATTGTGACCAAGCAAAACTTCGTGGGTCACATGTGAGAGCCAAAGTGAGTTGGCCACCATCCTGACATCATTCCACTGAATGAAGAGTACAGTATTTGAAAACACGGGTGTCTATATTTCCCAGCACACATCTGGTGCAAGAAACTGAGCATCATGGATACAATAGCTCTGTATTGTAAGCCTGGCTCATGTATGGTTTTCAATAAATTATTATTGATCAGTAAATACAGCTATATAGTGAATAACTATATGATCAGGGTATGAAAGCATCAAGAGAAATGTAGGCCTGTCAAACCGAGTCTCACAGGCAAACACAGTAAGTTTACAAGTATGTGAAGCATTGAAATGCATTTGAAGGACAGTCTTTTGAGTTTGGGGAAGAGGTTCTATTGATTCTGTTTCATTTCAAAAGGTAAAAATTCTTCCTGCATTTACATAACAATAAGTCAGTACAAACAGTCATAGGGAAACTGCTATATTTTCCTTGATGCTTCTTTGTTTCTGGAATGTATGGTTTTATTCATAGGCTAAACCAATAGAGGCCATTTTAATAATGAAGACTTTTCAAAACCACTGAGGTCAACTATGTGCCCTGCAGCTCCCCATATACATGTTTGAATCAAGGTAAGGGCATGAAGAGGGTGGGCAGAATAAATACCTCATAAACTTGGGCAACCATAACCCAGCCCTTTATACCAGGCTTATCCATAATGCAAGGCTTAACTCAAAGCTTTTCTTTCAAGAATCCACCTCCTCTAATTAGCTAAATCTTTATATTCCATGAAAATATACAATGTAATGTGTCATCCATCCATTTTACAAACAAGTACTCTGCAAAATAATATGAATAAATGTTAGTCAGAAACTTTATATGTTAGAAAATACTGTATAAAATATTAGGACGGTTTACAGCATGCAATCTTATTGTAAAGGCTGTGACTGCTATCACCAGTAATTTCATGGCTGTTTTTTGACTGGAGTGACTAACATGAGCTCTGATTCTAGTGCACAGAGCAGTAGGTTCACTCTTCTATTCTGACCACCGCAGTGATGACTTTGTGACATTTCTATGTGACTGAAAGAGCATTCCATTAACTGGTGCTTTGGAACCTTTTCGCCCTATTTCATCAGAGCCAGGACCTGAGAAAACTATCATTATTATCACTATCCCAATGGACACTGTTACTATGATACTACACAGTTTCATGGAAGTGATAAAAAAAAACAAACACAGACTCATAACCAACCTTGATCATCAGAGACAAGTTAATATGCATGCAACACATCTGTCATTTAAAAATGATAACATATAAATCTTTTTATATTATTACATATATATTTGTAATATAATGTTTGTAATATATATGCAATTTATCTATCTATCTGTCTGCCTGTCTGTCTACAGTTTTATCAATGTGTATGTGTATGTGCATGCCATGTGTATGTGGGTTCCCTAGGAGTCAATAGAGTTCATCAGATAGCCAGGAGCTGATGTAATAGGCAGTGAGCAGTGTGGTGCCTGATGTGGGTGCTAGAAACCAAACTCTGATCTTCTAGAATAGCACTAAGTTCTCTTAACCCCTGACTCATTTCTCCAGACCTTGATTAGAAATATTTCTAAATATAATTAACTACAAATCAAACATAAATAAACTGAAGTTACATGTACAAAATAAATATAACAGTGGGTTTATCTTAACAAAGGCAAAATGACACACTACTTTTGTTTATTGTCACATATACAAGCTGTTTCACTGGGAAAACTCACTCTTTCCATACAAGTTTGATGCTAGGGCACTGTGAAAATTCATATTTAATAGACAAATAATTATGTATGCCCATGGTTTGCATAGCTCTGTGGTACACACATTCTAGGACAATTAAATCAGGCACAGTAACCTATGTCTCACCTAAAACACTTGTTCATTATTTGTGATTAGACCATTTAAAAATCTATTATTTTAGCAATTTCAAACTATATAACATATTACTAACTATTGCCACCACATTACATGATAGAGTACTGTTTCCACATTGAACTTTGTCATTTTTAGAGGGAAGTTCAAGAAAGCATTTCTCCTTGAATATTTTTATATCTGTAATGCAAGAAGAAATATGCTATTATGAAAATAACATTTAAAAAGTCTCTACTCTTGGAAATTGCTTCCTTTCAATTAAAGTATTTGCTTTAGTTAATTTCTTGAGTTTCCATGATCAATAAATATATAAATTTGTTCAGTGCTAAAGAAATAGCAATCAAAAAAAAAAGAAAGAAATAGCAATCAAAATTATAATGAGATATCACCTAACCTTAGTAATAATGAAAATTCTAAAATGATGAGAAAGTTGGAAGGCACAGAACAAAGATGAGCTGTTATACATTGATGGTTGAAACATAATCAACATGTCCATTATGGAGGGTAGTAAAAATGTTACTCAAAAGCTAAAAATAGATAGATCATATGATCAGTTGTTGTACTAGCAGATGTAAAAGAAAAGAAATGAAACCAACAAACAAAGAGATGCTGACATGCCTTAGATAATGTGCCACTGCTCCCAGTAACCATGATGTGAAATCAGTCCAGGAGCTAATCAACAGTGGCCAGAAAAGGAAAATCAGAGATATTCACCCTTAAAGATGAATGGGATAATGTCATTTGCAGCAAAATGGATGGAGCTGGATGACATTTTGTCAATGGAAATAAAATAGATATAGAAATCCAAATTGTGCAAAGTGTGCAATCTAACATATTAACTCAAGATTATAACATTGATCATGTGACCCAGAAAAGGATAGAAAATGTGCAGATTGACAAAGGGCAATTAGACTTGATATTGAATATATGTTGGGAAATTAAACATTTGTCTTTGTTAT
Source organism: Acomys percivali (assembly GCA_907169655.1). Taxonomy (NCBI): domain Eukaryota; kingdom Metazoa; phylum Chordata; class Mammalia; order Rodentia; family Muridae; genus Acomys; species Acomys percivali. The sequence continues at coordinate 31,877,373 of OU015758.1, forward strand.
AAGGCAACTCAGCCATTTCTTTTTCAAAAAAATTTTTTTGCCTTTTCCTTTTTTTTTAAATTAACTTATTCATGTTACATCTCAATGGTTATCTCATCCCTTGTATCCTCCCATTCCTCTCTCCCTCCCATTTTCCCCTTATTCCACTCTCCTATGACTGTGACTGAGGGGGATTACCTCCCCCTGTATATGCACATAGGGTATCAAGTCTCTTTTTGGTAGCCTGTTATCCTTCCTCTGAGTGCCACCGGGTTTCCCCATCCAGGGGACGTGGTCAAATATGGGGCACCAGAGTTCATGTGAAAGTCAGTCCCCACTCTCCACTCAACTATGGAGAATGTCCTGTCCATTGGCAAGGTCTGGGTAGCGGTTTGAAGTTTACTGCACGTATTGTCCTTGGCTGGTGCCATAGTTTGTGCAGGACCCCTGTGCCCAGATCTGCTCATCATAATGTTCTTCTTGTAGGTTTCTAGGACCCTCTGGATCCTTCTATTTTGCCATTCTCCCATGCTTCTCACACCTAGAGTCCCAATAGAATGTCCACTCCTCTGTCCCACTTTCCTGGTAATGGAAGATGTTCATGGGACATGCCTCTTGGGGCATAAGTGAGTATATACCATTTGACTCTTTCTGCTTCTGGGTTAACTCACTCATTATGATCATTTCTAGTTCAATCTATTTGTCCACAAATCCCTTGTTTTTTATTGGCAAGAATTATTATCTAAGTTTAATAGGTCATAACACGCTTACAGTTTCTTTAGGTAAATTATATAGGAATATTGATTGATTGATTGATTTTTTTTCCTAGATATTGAACCTAGGCTCTGACACATATCAAGCAAGGACTCTACTGCCAAGTTTCCCTTGCGTTCTAGGAAGGCACTTTCAAGCACCAATAGAGCAAAAAATAGGTCATTTTTTAAACTACTTGTTGTTTGTGGAAGTCATGTGTGATGAGCACTGGACTATCTTGGAGACTCTGATTCAAACAAACAACAATTATGAGAGGCATCCCTCACTTCCTGTAGTGTGTGACAGCATGGGCAACAGTAAGAGCTTAACATTTCCAAGTCCCAACATGGAAGACTGCAGACATCCTTGATAGTATATATTATTGAGGAAATAAAATTTGATATTTTCATTGCCTAGACGAGCATGTTTTTACATCTAATAGAATTATGAACATGTGAGCATGAGAATTACCCCAAAGGGTAAACTTTTCCCGAGGCTCTAGTAACACTTCCCCTCCCCACTCTAGATAGTTTTGGTATATTTTAGGCATAGCATTATAGAAAAGTAAGTAGAAATATCTGTGTTTTCATGAACTATGTAAAAACTTGTCCCTACTGAAAATGTTTACAACTATGTTCACCCCCGTACTCTAAAACATGGTCATAATTTTAACTCCTGCATGAATGCTATCTGACTAGCCCCTTGATCAAACATCGCTTTGGACTGTTTGCTTTGATTACTCTATCAGTGAAAGATATAAGTTTTATATGCAAAATGAAAACACAGAAAGAACTTCATTTCCTTTGACTCCTCAATATTACTAAACAGAATCCAAACTAATTCCCCTTCACTTTAATTTCCATCTGCTTTTTCATGCTTCCTTATGGTCAAAGCATACATGAAAGGAATGAACAGCTTTTAAATCCATACTCAGATTCATTTTTAATTGAGATGATGACTCCTTGCTGAGAATTTAAAAACATTTTGCTTTGAAAAAAATGATTTTCTAAGAAATGGAGATGCCCCTCTGTGGGCTTTCATGATTCTGTATGAATTTTTTTTCAGTTGTCACTCACTTAAGTTTTCTTATACAGCAATCAATAGAAGCAAATTGCCTATTTTCATTACCTAAAAAAATACAGATAAAGTTGACTTCAAAATGCACTGGAACTTTTATTAACTGTTCAGATCTTCTGAGTCCTACAGAGGAACCTAGAGCTTATAATCATCTATATCCTTTACTAGCTGTAATGATAGGATGTCAAAATTATTCACAGAACATTCAGCCAAACGTATGGACAAATTAAAAATTATTGAGTTAATGAATTGAGTACTGTGCAAAAAACTTAACGTGAGAAAATGATAAGGCAAGAACTCATGTAAGAATGTTGCATGCTCATTTTTTACTTTTACAAAAACAATAGCCTTTAGTTTTTATTTTTTAAGAAAAAAATCCTTTATAAAACTTCTGGTCTTGTCTTTCTTTGCATATCTGTGGCTCCCTGTTCTTCACCAAAATAAATACAAAAACAACCAAAAGTTTTCTTAAAAGTATGACAACTCATTTATGCAACTCAATTAGAGCCAGAGTACGGTCACTCAGCAAATAAGAGTTAACAACAAAAATTTTTATGAAACCTATGAGTTTTACAAAGTAAATAAATCTAAAGTTTCACATAACTCAGGTATTTTGATCATTCTCGTACAGACAAACTTATGGTACTAAGAAATTTAATAAATACACTGTTAGAATACCTCAATTCTATGTCTGCTGATGATACCTATATGATCAGAAAGACCAGAAAAGGGATCATAGTTGACCTGTTATAATATGACCATTGCTGTGAAAACCAGCCGCATGAGCAGGAGAATCACTTCACCTGTAGCCATTGTATTTAAAAGCAACTGTGGCTCCAGCTCCAGGAATGGTCACATCTGATCCAGTTGTTGGCTGAAGTTTCCCATGGGAATGCTCAAATAATCCCTGCTGCTACCAAGGTCATTGGTTGCTCTCCACAGAGTAATGGTAAGGCCTATAATGTTGAAGATAACACTGACACAACTCACTGAACATGGACTTTATGCCTACATGCAGCCTTCACCGATACTGACTGGTGTTTCTGAGCAGTACTCTGAATGCTACCTTAGAAGAAAGGTAAATAGCAATGCAGCTAAAACTCTTCCGTATTAATGGTAACCTGCCTGTAGGGTATGCTAATGCAATAGTCGCACCAAGTTTGTGGGAGTAACCAACCACCATGTGATAGGTTTTAAAGCCCATTCAATGAGATTAAATCCATCCCTAACAGTGCTCAAATGGCCAAGAACTTGAGAGTAGATATATCAGGAGCCTAGGGTAAAACCAAATAGTACTGTTCTGCTAAAGAGATGTTGTAATAAAATAGCTTCTTATGACATTCTGCTGTATTCATAGATCAGTGCTTGGTTCAACTATCATCACAGAAGCATATGGGAACAAATGCAAAGACCTACAGTGTAGAGAATGAGAGACCTTGTAATGCAGAGTACTAAATGGAATATCTCCATTAAATCCCATCCCACCCCCCAAGAGCTCAAAAAACTCTGTGGAAAAGGAAGCAGAAAGGTTTTGGGAGCCAGAGATTATGGAGGACAGCAAGGAAACTCAACCCTTTAAACATAGTATGACTGGTGCATATATGAACTCAGAAACTATAGCAACATGCACAGGACCTACTCATGTCCAGGCCAGAGGAGATTACAGCACTGAAGAAGAAGACACCAGCCCCCATCTCAAAGCTTTGTTCCAATTGATTATTGCTCTCAATAGAAAAACTAGTTTTCTTCAATAGAGTCTCACTGGGTATACAAAACACTCTCAAGGTCAGCATGCCACACAGTAGATGGTCAACACAAAACGAACTCAATGGCAATTTTGGAGATTCTTTGTCTCATAGGGTTTTGTTGGGTTTGTTTGTTTGTCTGTCTGTTTGTTTTTGCTTTCCTTTTTCTTTCATTCTTTCTATCTTTCTTTTTTTTAATTGTACAGGTACTTTGTGTATATGTTATGGTTTCTGTTTTTGTTTTTGTTTCCATGGGATTTCTGTGTGGGAGAAGGCATATTCCTCTGCTTCTATGTGAGTTTTCTGTTTCTTTTGCCCTATTTTAATAAGTTATTATTTTATCATTTTAAACTTATTCCTTCTTTTAGCTGCATGTTAGCTTTCTAATGAGATAAGAAAAGTGCAGATTTGGGAGTGTAGAGAATTAGGGGAGGATCTGGGAGTAGTTAGGGGAGGAAAACCATATTCATAATATACCATATCAAAAATACCTATTTTCAGTTATAAACAAAAAAGCTAATTAATGTGGTCCTTAGAGCCTTCATAGTATCAGTATATGGGACTTAGATAAAACTGATGAGCAACAGTGCTGAGTCTGCCAAGTCAAGAAATTATCCCTCATTAATACTCCACTTGAAAAGGCAAATGTGCTATGTATCTACAAGAAAAATGAACAAAGGCAGGTGGATCACTGTGAGTTCGAGGCCAGCCTGGTCTACAACGCTAGTCCAGGACAGCCAAGGCTGTACGGAGGAACCTTGACTTGAAAAACTAAATTTAATTTTAACCATAAATGTGTATTTTAGGTATAAGAAATGTTGATGTTTATGTTATTAACATATAGTCTCTGTTGTGAAATTTTGGTTTCTTTAAAAACTCAGTTATGTTATATAAACATGCTTTTGTTTTCATCCCAGGTATGGGATGTGAGGCTGCTTTAGACTGTCCACAGCAGCAGACTATTTGCCTCATGTGACCTCTGAAAGGTTCATGGTCTTTGTCAGCTGCTGATAGTTTAATTCCGAGGACTCTGAGAGGGTATAAATGCCAGAGCCCAGAGAGGGATGGGTGGGGGCACTGGAAGGAAGAATGAGGCTGAGGCTCTCCTCTGCTGTGCCTGGCCGCTGCTGTTGTAGTTTGATGAGAATAAGAAGGTGGAGCTGCTCTGACTATTAAGATTGTACTTGTCCCAAGAAACTCAATGACCCTAAGCGGCATGAGTAGTCAGAGAGAACCACGTCCCCTTTCCCACTAAGCTTCTTTCTCTTCTACCTGGTATTGTAAGGGACTGGAGTGGAGACTGGGGGTGGGGGTGGGGGACAGAGGCATAAGGAACCCAAATAAAATAGATTAAAAAAATACACACCAACAGTCTTCCCCACATGCTATATTCGTTGTGAACAAAAGAATTGTATGAAGCTAATTCTACCACAGTGAAGCCATTATTAGGTTAGATATCATTGACTTTTGATTTTAAGGTTAATAGTATTTTTAATACCTAGGTATTAAAGCTTGGTCTGAAAGAATATGTACATTTTTCTGTGCTTTATAAGTATATGATTTTAGTACATAAAATACTCCTGGTTCTTTTGGTATTAAATTAAAACACTAAATGATGCTTTCTTTACCCTTCCTGAAAACCAAAGCTCATTTCTACAATACTCTTGGATCTCTCAAAGACACTGCTTCATAAGGTAATCTGTGCACTATCTGCATAGTTAGTGCAAACTTGCTCTTTCCCTTTCACCCAATTCTTAGTTTTCCACGCTCCTGTCTGATTCCCTACTGTTTATTCCATTGCTTTAAACCTCTGTGAAAGATCTAGCCTGAGGCAGAAGAAACTCTCTGGCATTGGAAAATGGGAAATGTCCTGTGAAGAACCCTTGGAGGACTGTGCTGTCTGACTGAGAGAGAGAACCTTAACCCAAGCAACTGAAGTAAGTTGATTCAGAGATGGAAAAAAAGCAACACAGCATTTGACTGTAAAATACAAGTCAGTTCCATGTCCCAAAATCTAGTAGAACTCTCTGCTAGTGTACTAAGACACTCTCCTTGTAAAGCTAAATGCAGTAGCTTTGAGCCACATGTGACTAAGAAATATTTGAAACGTAGCTAGTGGGGTTTTGAAATTGACTTTAAATATTAACTGGTTTAAGTTAATGCAAATTTAAATAGCCTCATGTGAATACCAGGCCCCATGCTGCACAGGGTACTTACTTCTATTGTTAGAAAATATGGTTAATTTGATGTAACTTCATTCTGTATAATTCACTATAAAATAAGTTAAATGAATAAAAAATTTTGTACATAAACATAAAATGAATATACATATTTATATCAAACTTGAAATTATTTAAAATGTTTATCCAGTATCTTATTTATAAATTATGAGTCTTATTTATAGATTAATTCTAAATTTTAGTACCATAATTTATCTATAATCCAAGTTTTATATTTTATTTGGTTAAAACATATTCAGCTTGAGACAGAATATAATTGAATCACTCATGCATTTTTAATTAGATTTTTTTTCTCTTCAAAAACTTTTTTTGGGTAGGATCTCATGTAGCAAAACAGATCTCAAAATGGTGTAGCTAACACTGGCTTTTCTTGAACTCCTGATACTCTTGTCTCCAGATTTAAAGCATGGTATAGTTGTGTTGGCATTAAAAGAGGAAACCTCTGCTATTTCCACCCACTTGCTTGCATTTGAAAATATTTTCAAGTACTTAAGTGGATACCTACTGTCAGAGGCCAAACTCTTTTTGACATACTTTTAACTGCTACATTATGCAAAAGGAGAAAAGATAGAGTCACTGAGTATTATCAGATGGATAGACAAACTGTTTTCTTATATACATACATATATATGTGTGTGTGTGTATATATATATATATATATATATATATGATTTTCAAAAGGGATTAAAAGCTGGAATAAAAACAAAAAAAAATCTTTCATTGTTTCAAAGTAAATAAATGCATGTATTCTGAGTTATAGTCAAATTAAAGAGTTTTATGCTGCATAAACAAGTAAGTTCTTTCACAGAAAAGGAATTATTCTCTTGATAAGCCCAAGAGAATGTCATAAACATTGAAGATTATAGTGTAAAAACACATGAAGACAATCAGACGAAGGTCTCTTCCTGGAGCTCACATTCTCTGTGACTTTTGTCAGCTGAAGCGTCTTCAGAATCGGCTGCTTCCATGAATAGAATGCCTGCTTCCCTTCTGATGTGTTCACAGTGACTTTCTGACACTGAATGCTGGGTAGAGGAGGATGTCTTGGAGGAAGACTGCCAAGGTCCTTGACGCCTTGCTGTCTTCAGCATCCTTACTCTGTATCTCCAACAACCCTAGTTCCTAAGATTTACTTCATAACATACTTTTTTTCTCTCAATTCTTAACTATCATGAACTACTTCAATTTTGTGGATTATTCTTTGGTGACATATAGATTCTCTGAATTCTGTCCTTTTCTTTGTTTTTCCTCTATCTCATAATCTATGGTTTTATTCAGACATTTTATTTTTTTAAAAAAATAACATATAATAAGAGAAAACAAAACTATCACTTCAAAGTTGGGCAAACCATCAAGAAAAAAGCCCAAAAGCAGGCACAATAATCAGAGACCCACTTGTTTACACTCTTTTGACATTTATGTGTACATGTACTCTTAATACATACTTATAATTCTTTAAGATATACAGGGTAAATGAGAAAACTATTTTTAATTTTTATATCTGATATGTGATCATACCCAGAAACCACAAGATAATATTTATATTCAGTAATGACAAATAGCATTATTAAAGTAGAGACAATAGATTTTAATAGGCATATGTACTAATGTGAATGTTTTCTAACATTAGTCACCACAACAGAGCAAGTAAAAGCATAAAGAAGTAGCTTCATATCCAATAGTATGTTGAGAAATTTAAAGAACTCAGACACTTTTTTTTTGAGTGAAAATGCTAGAGCTAATTTAGAAAGAAAATAATTCCTCTAAATAAAAAGTATAGCTAGCATATTTCTTTACAATTCTATTAATATACACTGGAAGTAAAAATATGGACATAAAACCATATTTGTGAGTATTACAAGAATATTGTTCTTAGATGAAAAGCATAGATGACCTAAATGTACATTAGGCAATAAATACATAAAATATAAATGCAGAGATGGCTCCACAGATATAGGTGTTTACCACAAAGCTAAATTTTATCCCCAGGATCTACATAATATTGACTTCAGCAAATTGTCCTCTGACCTTCATATATGTGCCATAGGAGGTATCTCTGTGTATGTATGCACACACAATGAATAACAAACAAAATGTTTAAAAAATTATATTGTTCAACAATAAATGGGAGTAAAGTGAAGACTAATGTTACAATGTAGATGAAATTTGGAAAAATGTTAAGTCAAAGCTAATTGTAATAGACTTAACATTGTGTGTATGTATGTAAATACAAATGTGTATATGTATGTATGTATTTATAGTAAAGGTCCCGAATAAGAAAATCTATAAGGTCAGAAAGCAATGACTGAGGTGGGCTTGTACTGTGTAGGCAAAGAGATTTCAAATGGGTAGAAGTTAAATTGTATGTGCATGTGTGTTCATGTGTGTATAAATATGTGTGCATTTGTATAGAGGCCAGTGGTTGATATTGAGTATCATACTCTGATACATTATTTTTGAGATAGAGTCTTTCGATGAGCCTGGATCTCACCAGCTTAACTAGATAAGTTACCCAGAAATGGGGTTATAGAGATCACAGGAATATGCTGTTGAAACAGGTATTTTACCTTGCTACTGGGATTTGAACTGAGGAACTCATGCTTGTATGGCAAACATTATGTAGCCTCTGTTGGCCTTAATTCTCAAGATCAGCCCATCTCTGCCTCCAAGTGCTTGGATTCAAGGCATTTGCCACTACACCTGAATGAGATACATGTTCCTTTTCATGGAAAACAAATTCTGACAATACCTTGTTCTTACAGCTTCTCTACAATATGAGCAATAGAAATATCTTGAGCTACATGCTTTAGTAAGTGCATCAAGTTACATGTGGCATACACAATATAGTGGAATTGTTAAATCCATTATATAAAATACAACTTGAACAGTGCTATATTTTATATTTGTATGTTTTTCTTGTTTTTGTTTCTTGTTTTTTGAGACAGGGTCTCTCTGTATAGCCTTGGCTGTCCTGGACTCATTTTGTAGACCAGGCTGGCCTCGAACTCACAGCGATCTGCCTGCCTCTGCCTCTCGAGTGCTGGGATTAAAGGCACGCACCACCATGCCCGGCTTATTTGTATGTTTTAAACATGCATTCTATTTAAAATGTACTTAGTTAAGAGAGAGAAAAAAGAGACTCATTTTGTTTATTGTTTTTATTTATATATTACTGATAAAGTTTTGTTCTTTTGTTTAAATATGATCTTAAAAATACATTAGCTGAAAACAATCCTGTACAATAAAAGAACTTCTGGAGATATCTCCATCCAAAAGATGCTTCACCATACAACAAGAACACTTGCTCAACTATGTTTCTAACACCTGTATTCATAATAACCAGAACCTGGAAAAAAATCTAGATGTCCCTCAACCGAAGAAAGGATAAAGGAACTGTGGTATACATTTACATGTTGGGATACTACTAAACTATTAAAAACAAATAAATCATGAAATTTGAGGGTAAATGGATGCACAGACCCAAAGAAGACGAGTAAAAAAGGATTATGCGAAGGAGGATGCTTAAATCTCACTCAGAAGGAGAAACAAAACAGAGAGAGGTAGTAGTTAAAGAGAGCGAACAAGACAGAAGACGGAGAGTCGAGAGATGTGATGGTGTAGATTAGACATTGGAAGAACGGGGAAGGGAAGACAGAAAGCATGTAGAGAAAAGAAAAACTGAGCAGGAGCATCTCTGTGACGAAGTGGAGATGTAAGTCAGGGTAGGCTTCTGGGAGGATATGAAAGGGATGCTAAAAGAGATTCCTACTAGCAGGGGCAAAAGAAACGGAAGAGGACTCGCCCCAACTAGATAAGACTCCTAATAGAGGGAGGGGAACACTAACTTAGACTCAGAAGTTTACCCTGCCTACAAGATGTGCAAGGATAAAGAAAGAACAGAGAGAGCAGAGATTGAGGGAATGTCTAACCAATGCTGGGCCCAACCCAAGACCCACCCCATGGAAGGAAGTTCACCCCTGATACTCTGCCATGCTTGTGGACAGACAGGAGCCTAACAAAATTGTCCTTTAAGAGGTTCCACCGAGCAGCGCTTCGAAAAAGATCCTGAGACAACCAGCAAAAAGTTGGGTAACAAAGAAGGAGTCCTGTGCAAAGTGGGGGGAAGGAGAAAGGAACCTAAAGGTGACAGGAGCTCCACAAGAAGACCAATAGAGCCAACTCAAGAGGGCCCAGAGAGGCTATGGAGACTGAAGTACCAATTAAGATCCATGCATGATCTGGACCTTGGCCCCTAACATAGATGTAGTGGATGGGCAGCTCAGACTTCATGTGGATCCAATAATCAGAGCAGGGGCTGTCCCTGACATGGACTTTGTTGCCAGCTTTTGATCCCTTTCCCCTGGAGGGACCACGTTGCCAGGCCACAGGGGAAGAAGACACACCCAACTCTTATGCGACTTAATGATCTTGGGTGAATGGGGAGGGGCATTCCCTTTTCTGTGTCTAGGGAATGGGGAGTGGGGAGAGAAAGGGAAGGTGGGACTGGGAGGAGTGAAGGGTTAGGCTTATAACCAGGATGTAAAAATGAATAAACACATTTTTAAATAGATAAAAAAAAAAAAAACACATTGGATGGGTTGCAGTGATGTGGTATTTGTTTTAACATTTTCACTCATTTTTTACATAGCATACACCACAATTAAATAATGATATTGTTATTTGTAGGCCTATATTAGTATTAGTAGGTTAATGTTTAAAGTAAAAAAATATAATACATTCCTATCAAGATGATATATTTTTCATAGCTCTGTAGAGTATAACTTCTCTTTCTAATAAATATTATATTTTATGTATATGGATATTTGCTTGGATACATGTCTGTAAACACATGTGTGCCTGGTATCAACAGATACCAGAGAGGGTATCAGATCCACTGGAACCGGAGTTACAGACATCGTAACCTGCCATGTATGTTCTGGGAATATAACTCTGGTCCTATGAATGTGCATCCAGTGTTCTTAGCTGCTGAGATAACTTATAGCTCTTATACACAATGAATTTGATGCTGGAGTTCAGTCATGTTAGACACTGAATAAGTATTACTAACTATTTGAACCCAAATCCTGTTTGTTTATAATCTTTCTCATGAGGCCACCATGATACCTACCATCTATTTAACAATGCAATTTTGTAAACAAAATATTAAATAAACTTTAATATACATGACAATATAGGTATATTCACATGCTTATATGAATTGTGTATAATTTTAGGCAAATATAAGATAATATGATTTTCTGAGGCTTTAGTAAAACAAACTTGGTGCTGTCTGTTGCTCCTCCCTCCTTCTGTATTGGTGTTTTGTTTCCTCTTCAGTATCCGCATCATTTCACTAAGTTTTCATATCCCATGTTCCCTACTGTTCCCTTCCCAACAGCCCCTTACATATGATCCCTTCATACCATTCTAGTTGCTATGGTTACTCTATGTTGTACATTTAAATATGAGGAGTTTGGATCTAGGAATCACATATGAGAAAGAACATACAGTGTTTGTTTTTCTGGGTCTGGGTCACCTTGCACAATATAATCTACATAGAAATTGTGATACATTTCCACAGTGGAACACTACTCACCTATTAAAAACAAAGAAATCATGTATCTGAAATTTTATGACCCGATTTTTTTTTACAGTAGAAGAATATTCCATTGTGTATTCATACCACATTTTCATTTTCCATGCCTGGTACTGATAACATAAACAAATTCCTGGTGTTAGTGAGATCTGGACTTTAGAAAATAATCTCCTACTGTTACTTTACTAGACCAGCATAATTCCTTACTGCATTCTAAAGGTCATCCCTATATATACAGATAAGTGTGCCTACTAGCTCTCTCATCAAAATCCTCTCTTTTCAGCCTCACTATCTCTTTCTTGGGAACTGGGAACTGAACTATGAGCCTCGGTTACACTCATTTGCTCTCTTGGGAAGTCATTAGGGCACCTTTGGTGGTGTTCACTTGCTGTAGAGCTGCAGAACAGTGTTCTGCTACCATTCTGTGAGCGATCATCCATGCCCACTAAACAACAAGTCTCCAAGACTTGAGGAATGGTGGTAATATAAGTATAAATAGTAACAGATGCTTTCATAACAGATGATGAACAATTGTGTAGTTCAGCCTGGATTTGAAATCACTATATAGCCAGAACAATTTTTAGACCTTGATTCTCCTGCTTCTAATATCCCAAGCATTGCCATTTTCATTCTACAGTCTCAGAGTCCGGAACATGAAAGTGTCAATGAAAACAAATATAATCTTTCTTTAATTTAAGAAATGAAAAATGTGTAATAGTTTATACTTCATAAAAATACTTTTTACATTTAAATTTTCTGCTTTGTGATGCCCATGTATATATTTTCTCCTCCAAGAACTCATATAACATGTATTGGACCATCCTAGTATATCATCAGCCTCAACTTATTTTTAGTCTGTTTTTCTTTTGTTCATTATTTTCTTTCAAATTTTTAAAAATTATTACAGTTGAAATAGAATTGAATTACTTTCCATACTCATTTTCTTCTTCTTGCCTGTCCAGGCACTCTTCCTACAACTCCTCCCATGTCCATCCTTCAAATAATAGCTGCTTCTTCTGATTATTATTATCATATACACATAAATATGCATGTGTGTGCATAAATATGTGAATACAACCTGTAAGTCTCCTTTTGTTATTTGTAAAAATGCAAGATAGGCATTTTTCAGGTCTACCTCAGGTTCCTTCATTTTCCTTTGTATCTCTACCCTCTCACATACCAAACTAATGCCAGACAACTATTACTATTTACTTTAAATACCTAATATCTAGAAAATAATAGAGGTAACTGGTAGTGGTGATGGTGGTGATGGTGGTGATGGTGGTGGTGGTGGTGATGGTGGTGGTGATGGTGGTGATGGTGGTTGGTGGTGGTCGTGGTGGTGGTGGTGATGGTAGTGATGGTGGTGGTGATGGTGGTGATGGTGGTGGTGGTGGTGGTGGTGATGGTGGTACTGGTGGTGGTGGTGGTGGTGATGGTGGTGGTGATGGTGATGGTGGTGATGGTGGTGATGGTGGTGGTGGTGGTGATGGTGGTGATGGTGGTGGTGGTGGTGGTGGTGGTGGTGATGGTAGTGGTGGTGTGTATGTGTGTGTGTGTTGCTATCTACACAATCTGATTCTATTTTGGACTTGAGGAAAATTATAAATTGAGCACAGTGTTTAAATTGGGCCCATACTCTTCATTCCTTCTATATTTTGCTTAAATTATCTCGAAGAAAGCTCGATATTTGTTATTATTGTTATTGTCATTATGAAAACCCTTCAAGTGATTCTACTGTGAGGAAAGCCTGAAGAGTAGAGGTTTCATCCACATCAGTGATAAATTTTTATAAAACACATGTAAAAATTACAAATATTGTCCTGTACAATATGACATATATATGTCTTATATATTATATATATATATCATTTATACTCATATATACTAAACAGACACAAGCTAAATCAAGTATGAATTTGCATCTTTCCTTTTTTGAAATTTTTATTATGTTTCTTTTTAAACATATACATTTATATTATTACACATGAGTAAAATAAACTACATACAGCATGAGACAATCAGGAATTATATAAGTATTACATTCATAGTGATTTGGCTATTTGTATTTAACAAACTTGAAGTAAACATCTTTTTTTATCTTGTTGGGTCTAAATTTTTGAATGGAGAATAATGTCTATTATATCTCGTATCTATTAACTTATAACATCTATCTTGATCTAAAACCATCTTAATCCCTAACCTACTAAGCTTAGTTGAAAAGCTGAACTATCTGGTCTTCAAACCCATCAGAGACTTGAGAAGGGATAAAATTTAAATATCTGAGTGAACCCAAAATACAGGTTAGCAGCTTCTAAAATGAAAAAAAAAAAAGAAAGACTGAGACAGTTTACTGCTTGAACAGTCATCCAACACTCTCTGTAATGTAGGAGCATCATCTTTAGTCTTCTGGCCTAATATATCTGACAGACATATTTGCAAGGTAGGAATTATTGAGGACTTGGTGGCCCTGTCTTGGCAAAGTCTGGCCATCGACTCTGCCTGCATCTAAACTTTCCCATTTTTAGGCAGAATTCTATATGTAACCGAAACTAGGACATTTTGCCCTGTGGCTGCTTTGCTATATTTGAAGCCAACTCCATAAGGAGATTCTTTGATGTTCATCTTCTTTGTGGAAGGCTGGATGTTGCCAGGAGTTAACTTGTCTTATTGTTAAAGAATCTTTAGAATAATAAAAACATCTTTGAATGTCATATTCTGTGGGTCTCTGAGGTTTTTGAAGACCTTTTTAAACTACTCTACAATACATATATATAATCATATCTACTAGACTTAGAGTATATATGAGTATATATTCTTGTGATAAAATTAGACTAGTTTTTGACATGAGCATGACTTGCATCAATATACAAAATTCAATATCATTTAATTAAAAATTATTTGTTAGTAACAATTAGGGCCTTGAGATGAGTAGATTCAATAATCTACCTTTTGTTCTATTCTCCCTCTATATCTATATATCTCTATCCCTCTTTCTTTTCAAGTATTTTACAGAGAGGAAACTAGGTTTGACTCAGAGACATATCTCTTTTCCTTTGTCTTTCTTTTGTAGGTAAGGAGATAAATTTGCATCTTTCAGTGCACATTACACTGCCATTAACCAAGCCACAAGGATGTGAGAAAATGCTCTGTAGTCATTCTGCGTGTCTCTCATAGTATGTTTTCATTGCCCGACATCTCTCCAATCTTCTTGCTCCATTGTCTCTGGTGATCACCTCTTGATTCTATTTTATTCTATCTGTTGAGATTCTACATGTGTGGAAGATCACAAAGTCTAACTTCCTGTATCTGGATGGTTTTACTTTACCTTATGTCCACTATGTTCATCTCCATCACTGCAAGTTGCAGGCTTTCTTTCTTAAGTATGAATAGCATTACATTGCTATTTATTGCATTTTCAAAATTATGTTTCTCCACTGGTTGTCCACCATTAGTTCCTTTTATTTAATGTTTTAAGAAATGACAAATGAGCAAGGGAGAAGAGACACACTTAAAATTATATGTAAGAGATTTACAGAATTTCCATTTGTATTTATTTTATTCCATTATCTTTTAGCTTCTGTTTTCAAACTGTTTATGGATATCCCAAAGGAAAGTCATATCCCTAGAAGTTTGATTTATACCCATGTACTTGTCCAATTGCCTTGATAAAATGTATTTCATGTACAGACCTAAAGTGTCACAATAGTTTTGTGCAACATAACATTTGAAGTAAATTTCTCTCCCAGGCAAAAAAAATCATTGGAATTGTTACTGGTTTTCTTCTAGGATCTACTATCCTCTAAATTCTGCATAAAAAGAAAAACTTACAAACTATGTCTTCCTTCTTTAGGACTTTCTTGGGTAAATAGGTGATATCCCACTTAGGACAGCTCAGAAAAGCAAGGACATCTTTACTATGAGCCATAGAACATCTTATATCTAGCCAGAGTATGTGTTGCTTTGAATACCCAAAGATGCTCATTTTTCTGATCACTGTTTCTGCCAGCCTCTGTGTGAAATAAGACCATCATAGATCACAGTTTACACACATCAAACTTAGCTTTATGGCTCATAAACAAGGATTTTCACAGAAATTTATACTGTTCTACTCACAACCACATCCTTTTTTAAGTTACTTCTGTGTTCTGAAGATAAAGTTCCTGCTTCATACCTGCTTATAAATTGTATTGCCACAAATAAAAAGTGTCATTATTCTCACATATCATGGTTGTGACAAGGGTGATGGCTGGAGAGGAGACTGAGGTGTGGGAAGCTGCTGGAAATTTCAGTTCAAAGTCCATGAATGTTGCTGCATGTCCTGATTCCATATTGGTCCAATCTGCTGGACTCTGCTTCCACAACTTCCATAGTTCATTGACAAGACTGAATCTGCAACTGTAGAGCAAAATACTTACAAAATACTTCATTTAGACCTGGTGGCACTCAGAGGAAGGATAGCAGGCTACCAAGAAGAGACTTGATACCCTATGTGCATATACAGGGGGAGGAAGTCCCCCTCAGTCACAGTCATAGGGGAGGGGAGTAAGGGGAAAATGGGAAGGAGAGAGGAATGGGAGGATACAAGGGAGGGAATAACCATTGAGATGTAATATGAATAAATTAATAAAATAAAGTTAAAAAATAAAAATAAAATGTTTGCAAAAATAAATAAATAAATCAAATGACTTTTCAATTCACAGCTAGTCTATGAACTTCCTACTTGATAGACCTTATATTTCCACTAAGATTCTGGGTCATTATATACATTCTTTCAGTCTACGGAGGAATAGATGTTCCCATAGCAATGCTTCTGTGGTAAACACAGGTGAGTTTTCTCTCGTTTTATCAAGCAAGACGGGAAATGCTTCCAGCTTCAGAAACGCTCTTAACAAAAGTGCCATTTTCATAGCCCCTGTTCTAGGTCAGCTGTCAAGCTGAATAGGCACATGGCTCAAATCAAGTTTGGTATGGCATCTGTCACCCTAATATCTCTAACTGACTTGGTAACATACAGATCTCGGATGAGTAAAATACATGTACTGAGTCGACCCTGTCTCTTTCACAATCACAAAGACCCAGGCTCCCCACAGTGTGCCTAGTTTTACAATACAGATACACCATACATAGGCTGACCCTGCCAGATCCCACCCCGGAACACACTGTTCCCTGTGAGTGTGCATGGACCTCTTGTTGGCACTGATTCCAGCCCACTTGAATTCTAATAAAGACTCATAGGCAGTTGTTAGGAAACAAATGCCATAATGACACTCAGAAAGGCTGTGGGTTTATTTTTAGGCAGATGATGTGTGTGGCCCATGCCTCGGGCCCACTAAATGGTAATAATAGCAACACTCTGCAGAAAGCAAAGGGAGTATTTTTTCATAAAAACTGCATAAATCGTAAGATGTTTCCTGGCATCCTTCTGCATCCTGCCCACCTTTTTTCCTCTTGCCCTCCTGCCTGCGAATGCCAGCAGCAGTTGCAGGCTCAGTATTGATTATCTCACTGAACCTGAGGAACATCCAAGTGAACAGTGAAGCCATTGTTTTAGGTGTTCTTTAGGGAATAATGAGACACAGCCATACAGATGTACTACTAAAGCAGCTAAGTTTTACATGGTTGATGATTCAAACGCACATTTGAATGTCTTAAAATAATGGTGTAGATTAATTCTTCCCTATTTATGTCCTACATATGCATACGTATGCATGCACAATGTGTGTGTTTGTATGTGTATGTGTGTGTGTGTGTGTGTGTGTGTGTGTGTGTGTTAGTAGTAACAGCAGCATAGAAACTAAATTAATGCATTATGGAAAAGAGCTATGTGTCAGGATCTAAGTCTTAGATAGGACATTTCACAGAGACTGAAGAAGTGTGGCTCTCATTGACAGAATAAAGAAACCCATTTGGCAAAGCGTCATGTTAGACTATTGACAAATTTAGATTGCCAACATTGGATTTACATCTTAGGAGTCAAATAGCCCAGATTTCAGTTTCTTCTAGAAGTTAAATAAGTTATTTTCTCATAATCTCTCTATTTGCTCCTCTGTGGACTGTTAAGTACTGCCAAGATTGACTAAATATGGAAACCATTTAAAGGAATCTTATTAAAAATCCAACTTCCTAAAATTGAACCTTATGTGAACTCCAACATCAGAAGAATCCAGGGAAAAAATGAGATGAATATTTAGTGTAAATTTTTTTAAAAAAGAGGTTACAATACAAATAGAATTTGAAGGCTATATGTGTAATTTTCTACATTTCCTCAAGATTCAGAAATAATATATAAAACTCAGAGAACACCGGTGTGGGGACAGATTCAGGCACATCAGCATGAAAGCCCTTTGTCAGATGATCACTGGGGGTAACTTTTGTGTCTCTCTCCCACTTACCCCAGCTCTGATAAAAAGCAGAGAAGGAAGCAGCAAAATATATTATCTCTTTCTATAAGCAAACTGATGAAAAAGAAACAAGGGATGTTTAGGAAGAATATTTTCAGCTAATACTTGTTTTCTTTCTTTAAAAGAAGGTCTTGTTTTAGCATTTCTACTTTTTTCTATTAGGTTTTCCTCTATCAGTCTCTTTTTAAAATTTTCTAACTGTCCTTGTTTCTTAGCCATGTTGGAAATTTCTGTGTTTTTACTATGATTCCTTATTATTTTGCTTATGTCCATCTCTAAGTAGGCCAAATAAAA
The DNA here is from genome assembly GCA_907169655.1 of Acomys percivali. Lineage (NCBI taxonomy): Eukaryota > Metazoa > Chordata > Mammalia > Rodentia > Muridae > Acomys > Acomys percivali. The sequence continues at coordinate 31,895,461 of OU015758.1, forward strand.
ATTACAATATCAAATTCACCTTCTCTTTGCATCAGCTAGAAGCTTATATGATATTATATTTTAATTCTTCCTAGAGAAGCATAGAAAAATCCCCCAAGGAATGTACACAGTTTAAGCTTTTTTATCTGTATCATTACCATAAAGATGACAAATATGAAGAGCCTCCCTGTTTCCTAACTTCAGCTGCTGATGCAGACTGCTAGCAACCTTGAGGCTTCTTACACTGAAATTTGATCCAAATATATACATCCTTGACTTAGGCAGTTTAAATTATTTGTAAATATTCTCCATTGTGTTCCGTGGAATTTTCATAAATAGTAAACTAGTAAATGTATTAAACCTTGGATTTGTGGAGAAGCACTTTATTGTCATAAGTTTGATCTCCAAGCATCTGATATGAGCTTTATAAAAAAGCCATGCCAAATGGAATAAAGGGCTTTGTGATGGTAGCATCACTTAACTGAAAAATATAAAGTTAAAAATTTGAACACAGTAAAGAATTATGATGGTCTAACAAAAAGATAGTAGATTCTTCTGTAATGTCCATGGCCTTCCTAGACCAGGAGAGCTGCCTATACTTTCAGCACCATACATAAATTTCATCCTGTTGAATGGTCCTGAAGTCTGGTTAGACAGGAGATGGCTGCCACCAGCCTGTGTGTATCATTTAGTGAACCTTTATAGATCACTTGCTATTCAGGTATTCAGCCTGGTTCATAGGTGTTGGAGCTGGGTAGGACTGTTTAACTGCTTCTGCCCCTTGACAGCTGGCATTGTACTTTCTGGTCCATGGTGGCTAGACCACAGAAAAAGAACTTTCAAGTCACATCCAACTCAAATCATCTTAAGACTAAGCTGTCTTCACCTATTCATGGCCACCCTTAAACACTGAGAGACAGCCAAGGGCTACATAGTCCATTTTTGGGGTGGTCACTTGGAATATTTAGCCCAAATGGCCTAACTTCCATTAATATTACATATATACGTATGTATATACATACACACATACATATACACATGTGTTATATACATATCTACATAAATATACATATAACATCCATGTATTGTGTGTATTATTAACATATGCATATATTAACATATATATATGTTTATGTGCATATATACATATATATGCATTAACTTCTGTATTATTAATAATTTTAAGAAAATATAAAATTATATTCTTTCAGAGTTTTAAAACAAGTTGGTTGTTATTTGTCTCTAATTTCTGCTTCTTGACCTGTTTTGACATCACTTTCTCACACCCAGTTGGAGCCCCTCCAATTTTTCTAGTTCTCACTTAATATCAGCTTTATCTAGATAGTCCTCTCTCAAGCCTAGCAAGACCCTCTGTCATGCCTATGTCCTTTTATACATTCCTGTTTCTGTGGGCACTCCATGATGTTTACTTAATTCTGATGATTTGGAGATAAGAAATGCTAAAGCAAGAGAAAAAGTAGTGAATCTGGGTTACCACACTAAATATAACTTTTTCTAGATCCATTTCTTATACTTACAAATGTAATAATTTTATTTTTCTTTAAAACTAAATAGTAATCCATTGTAGACATGAAACATATTTTGATTATCCAGTTGTGGAAAGACTTTTACCTTGTTGCCATTTCTTGACTATTGTGAACAGAGTGACAATTAACACTGCTAAAATAAAAAGAGATCATGAAAAATTATCAAAAATGAATATATTCTCTTTTAATTATTTATTAAAATTAATATTATGAAAAACCTTGATAGCCTATGACCAGATAGTGGGGGAGGAGGTCCCCCTCAGTCTCAGACTTAAGGGAGGGGAATAGAGTGAAAGTGGGAGGGAGGGAGGAAAGGGAGGATACAAGTGATGGGATAACAGTTGAGTTGTAATCTGAATTAATTAATTAAATAAAAAATAATTTGAAAAAAGAAAATACTATCCTACAAAAAAAATTATAATTTAAATCAATCCCAATCAAAATGCCTATGGTATTCTTCACAGACGTAGAAAAAAATGTAAAATGCATATCCAGTGATTCCAGATAAACAAAGAAATATTACTGAACAAAAATATTAACAATAAAGAGATTTCTATTCCAGACTTCAAAATATATTATAGAGCTAAAGTGATAAAAAAAATATCATTCTAACAGAAAAACAAAAATGTTAAACCAATGGAACAAAATAGAGTACCCAAACAAGTACTCTTAGCTACAGCCATCTGATATTGACAAAGAGGCTAAAATCATACACTGGAAGACAGATAGGATCTTCAGTAAACCGTGCTGAGAAAACTGGCTCTTCCCTATGATGAATAATGCAACTAGACCTTTGACTATCACTTTGCACAATGATTAGAGCCAAGTAGAACAGTGACTTTCATTTGAAACAGTACACACAGAAACTGCTTGAACAAAGCACAGGCAATACTCTACAGGTTAAAGATGTAAGAAAGTACCTTCTGAACACGATTTCATGAACTCACGTTTTAAGGCCTACAAGTGATGACTAGGATCTCAAAAAGAGACCATGCTTGGCACTGGAAACTTAAGTAGCTTCTCTTACTAATGACACAAGTGTTACTGGAGTAGAATCTACAATCACTAATTAACTAAACAAGAATATTCCCTAATAACAAGCCACATGAACTTCTCTCATTACATCCACAAGTAATGGAGCCATCACCCCTCATCAAAGAAATTTCTCTTTGCAGCAGAGCCCACAAGAGAAAACCACAATCAATCAAAATGGAGAGTTGTGGATCCCAGTTTCAATAGACAGATCCACAAAACACCTCTGGACCTGAGTATCCAGCAGCACTGTGGAAGAGGGGTGAAAAGATTCTAACATCAGTGGATCAGGAAGTTTCCTGTGCCATTGTGTCTCACAGATGTATCAGAATTTACACTGACAAAGTCTCACCGAAATTATTTCCCAAATTTGAGCTGAACAAAGATGACACCAATGAACACAAAACACTGGAGGAGAAACGTCTAGGAGGTTTAACCCAACACAAAGAGCTACAAACAAATGAGGAAATTGTGGAAAGAGCGGTGACTTTCCCAAGGCCAGCACAAAACAATTGGTTGTCTAGTGCCAAACATTCAGACCTGAAAACATACATACTGGTAGAATTATATGGACTCAGCAAGCTATATTTAGGAAAATATATGCAGATATGTGCACATGCCCCCTAACACACATACACACAGAATCACCCATATACACATATATGGAATAGCAGTTAGTAAAAATAAGAGGCCATGAATTTGAAGAACAGTCAGGAAGAATGTTAAGGTGATATTTTGGGCACCAGGTAAAGGCTGCCATTGTGTTATTCAAATGCTGATTTCTGCACCAGCAGAGACCTGATTACAGACTGGGCTTTGATATTGTTCTGCATCATATTTTGTAAACACTCCCTTCAACACCTTCTGATTGGGTTAATAAAGAGCTGACCAGCCTATAGCAAGGGCCAGAAAGGAAGGTGGGACTTCTGGGAAGAGATAGCTCCTCTGGGAAAGATTCATGGATGGGGAAGTGTCACCTGCCAGATGTGTACGAAGAAGCCAGATACCTGGACTGAGAGACTGAGGAAAGGTAACAAATCAAGTGGCCAGACACAGATTAATATAAAGGGGACAACTTAGGAAAAGAACTATTTGGGACCAAGCCTAAGCTAAGGTCATGCTTTAATAAATATGAATGTCCTTTATGTCATAAATTGGATCTGGTGCTCCAAAGAAATTCCCATTTTAGAAGGATGCATGGGGCTATCTGGGGGTGGGGGTGGGGAAAGGAAGGAGAAATGTTGTAATTAAATTATAATCTCTGAAACAACAATGTTTCTGTACAGCTAAAGAAACATTCGGTAGGGTGAAGAAGAAGCCCATGGAAGTGGAGAAAATCTTTGCCAGCTCTATATCTAAAAGATAATTAATATCAAGTATATACAGAGAACCAAGAAACAAATGATCTAATTAAAACATGGTCTGGAGAACCAAGCAGAGTTCTTAAAAGAAGAAATTAAATATCTAAGAAATACCTCAACTAGTGTTCATCACCATAGCAATTAGAGAAATACAAATTAGAACAAGTGGGATTTCATCTCACTGCAGTCAAATGGCAAAGATCAACAAAACAACTGAAAACAAACACTGGTGTGGTTGCAGAGACGGGAACCCTCATTTGCTGTTAGTGCTAATACAACTTGAAACTATCACTCTGAAAATTTGTATGGAAAATCCTAAAAAAAAAATCTAAATGTAAGCCTACCATGTACCCACCTATAACACTCCTTATCATATGCCCAAAGGATCAGTATAGTACTCCAAGTCTTTCTTGTGAATCCAAAATGAGATACCATTTGTGAAGTTAATGGTGATCTCTGGATCTCTTGGATACCCAAGACCAAAAGAAGTTTTCATTCTTTTAGCTATAAAACCAGCCCCCAAACAAACAAACAAACAACAAGAACCACCAAAACAAAACCCACATACAACTAAAGAATAAAAATAACCAGCAAATGAAGAGCAATTGCTAGCCAGAACCAAGTACCCTACATAATTAAGTTCAGTTATCAAAGTGCAATGTTAACTATGGTCAGTAGGTTTCTGTTTCATTACACTTGACTTGAAGGTTTTCTTGCATAATTATAATTATTCAATGATATATATATATATGTATATATGTATATATACATACATATATATATATATATATAGTGTGTGTGTGTGTCTATATCAGCACAAAAATAAAATAAAATCCAAAAGAGTTGTAAGAGTAATCCTGACTAAAGCTGAATGAGAACTTTTGTTTGACAACTTTATAAGCCACCATGTGGTTGCTGGGAATTGAACTCAGGACCTCCGGAAGAGCAGACAGTGCTCTTAACCGCTGAGCCATCTCTCCTCTTTGACAACTTTAAACCTAAGAGCCAGTGGAGCTGAAGAGCATACTAGTGTGTTCACTGATGACAGGTCCTCGGGAAGTTTTTGAAAGAAGATCACAAACTCAGAACCTGGGCAGCACAGTGAGACACCATCTCAAAACACAAGGCAAAATGAACGTAACAATGCATTGAACAAAATACATTTAACTGATGAAAATCAGCAAATACACGCTCAATCCTGTGCCAAAAATGTAGAAGATTCAACTACCCTGCTTTTCTATTTCAAAACTTATTATGTTTTAAACTTATTTACTTTACATCCCGATAATAGCCCTCTCTCTCCTCTCCTCCGGGCCCCATTCTCCCTCTCTCTTCCCTCTAACTCCTCTCCACGACTCCTCAGAAAAGGGGCACCCCACCACTACAAACCACCCCTGCATATCAAGTCTCATGAGGACTGAACACACCCTCTTCCACTGAGGCTGGGTAAGGTAGTCTTACCAAAGGGAAGTGATCAGAAAGCAGGAAACAGAATCCATGTCAGAAACAGCCCCTGCTCCCCTTACTAGGGCAGCGACAGGAGGACTAAGCTGTTCATTGGGTACATACACGTTGAAAGGAAAGGGCCAGTCCACACATGGTGCCTGGTTGGTGCTTCAGTCTCTGTATGCCCACCAGGGCCCTGATAAATTGACCTTGTTGGGTTTCTTGTCGAATAGCTGTCCCCTCCTGAGCCTCCTATCTTTCCCCTAATTTTTTACAAGGCTCGACGCGCTCTGTCTAATGTTTAGCTCTGAGTCTTGGCATCTGTTTCGATCTGCTGCTGGATGGAGCCTTTCAGGGGGCAACCAGGCTAGTCTTCCCTCTGCAAACATAGGCAGAGTATCGTTAGTAGTGTCTGGGGTTGGCTTTCTCCCATGGGGTAGGTCTCAGGTTGGACCAGGCATTAGTTAGACTCAGTCTCTCCTCTAACTTCATCCCTGTACCTCTTGTAGTCAAGGCAAATTTCGGGTAGAAGTTTTGGTGAGTGGTTCGGTGTTCTGCTCCTTCCACTAGAAGTCCTGTCTGGCTAGAATGTGAACTCCTCAGTCTCCATGACCACAGCTCCTATGATTTTTTTTTTAGCTAAAGTCAACTCCGTATCCTGCTGGAAGCCTACTCCAGCTTTTCACAGTAATGGCCCTGCGTTCGGTTTCTTTTCTCTTTCCAAACACTCTGACCCTCTGCCCAGTTTCTCCCCACATCTGATCTCCACCCATTTCTCTCTGCCTTCCCTCTACTACCCTGGTCCCTCTTCATCTATTTCTGCTGTCTATTCTGATTCTTAGTGAGATTCAAGCATCCTCCCTTGAGCCCTGCTTGGTATGTGTCTTCTTTGGGTCTGTGAATTGTAGAATGGCTATCCTGTAATACATGGTTAATATCCTCTTATAAGTGAGCAGATACCATGTGTTCTGGGTCTGGGCAATGGCAAAAATAGCATCTTCAGCTGGTCTAACTGGATGTCTGCATATAGAAGAAGACAAATAGATCCATATTTATCACCCTGCACAAAACTCAAATTCAAGTGGATCAAAGACCTAAACATAAAACCAGATACACTACACCTATTAGAAGAGATAGTGTGGAAGAGCTGCAAACTCATTGGCACAGTAGACAACTTCCTGAATAGAACACCAATAGCTCAGGTTGTAAGATCAACAATTAATGAATGAGACCTCATGAAACCGAAGAGTTTCTGTCAAGTAAAGGACATTGTCAAGAAAACAAAACAACAGCCCACAGATTAGGAAAAGATCTTCACCAACCCGACATCAGACAGAGGGATAATATGCAAAATATATAAAGAACTCAAAAAAAAAAAACCCACAAACAATCCAATTAAAATTGGGATACAGAGCTAAACAGAGGAATTCTCGACAGAGGAATATCAAATGTCCAAAAAGCACTTAAAGAAATGCTCAATGTCCTTAGTCATCAGGGAATTGAAAGCTAAAACAACTATTAGATTTCATCTTATATCCCTCACAATGGCTAAAATAAAAACTCAAACAACTGTACATGCTGGTGAGGATGTGGAGAAAGGAGAACACCCTTCCATTGCTGGCGTGAGTGCAAACTTGTATAACTACTTTGGAATCAATCTGATGTTTTCTCTGAATATTGGGAATAGCACTACCTCAAGACCCAGATATACCACTCGTGGACATTTACCAGAAAGATGCTCCACCATACAACAAGGACATTTACTCAACTATGTTCATAGCAGCTTTATTCTTAATAGCCAAGAATGGGAAACAACGCAGATGTCCCTCAATTGAAGCATGGATAAAGAAACTATGGTACATTTACACAATGGAATACTACTCAGCTATTAAAAACAAAAAAATCATGAAATTTACAGGCAAATGGATGGAACTAGAAAATATTATTCCCTTCTGCTTTAATCTGTGTGGATATGACTGTCAATTCTCACTTTAAATTATTTTTTACATTAAAAGTAACAGTTTCATTACTCCCTCTACCTTTCTTTTCTTCATCCAATCCTGCTTCAGCCTTTGCCTCTCTCAAATTCATGGTTCCATAATTTTTGATATGTATATACACACATACACACAGAGACATATATTTGTATTCGTTCAGGAAACATTGCACAAAAGGAGGCAGAAATATTGTAATAGCCAGAGTACCAAGAAGACTGTTGTGAGGTTGCATCTTGTACAACTGCCACATTTGTTTTTCCAGAAAAATGTCCTTTAAGTTCTTCCAATGAATCAAAGACATCTATGTTTCTACATCTTTTTTTGAAAGTCTTCACCTAACATATTGAATAGTGAACTGTTCTTTAAGATAAATTCTACACAAAAAAGTTAAAAAATAAATATGCATAACCTGTGTATGAATGAAAAAAGATAGTCATGAACAAAATGAATAAATTGAAACCAATGTACTGATTTTTTAAAATAAACTATGTTGTACATGCACTAAGGCCATATTAGGTTTGTAAAAGCTCTCATAGCATTCTGGTAGAGTTCTACAGGTACATAATTTAATCATTCAACTTGAAGTTTCAGAAACAAAAAGGTATTAGGTAAAAATGAAAAGAATTTTAATCTAAATATGAGGCAATTGTCTAACAATTAAACAGATCAAAATAAAAATACTTATTAATGAATTATAATTTGGTATTAGAATATACGCTTTTATGGACATTGAGTGAGAGATGACTCAGTGACTAAGATTGCCCATTATTCTTGTAGGGTACCCAGGTTAAGTTCCCAACACCCAAGTCAAATTGCTGACACCTACCTGTAAGTCAAGGCCAGGAGGTCCGTAGCTCCTTGCTCTCTGTAGGTACTTGCAAATACATTGTACAATTAAACTGATTCAGTCACACATATGATCGCATAAATAAAAATAGATAAACCTTTTAAAAGTAAAAAAGCATCAGTGTAAAATTGAAGATCGAATTGGTAAATGTGTACAGTTTGTAATTCAAATGGACAGTTTAAAGAGAGAGTTTTCATTTAGAAACTGAATATTGTATTAAAAATATGAATGTAACAATGTTTGGACATTAGACTCAATGACAGACTAAATAGGAGCAGAGAGAATATTGAATGTTCAAATAACTCAAACAAAATTATAAAAATGAAATATATTCTTTAAAACCTATCAAAAATATAAGACCAGCTCACATGGGACAAAAAAAATACATTTGTAAACAAGAGTCTCAAAAAAGGGGGAAGTAATAGGTTTTGAAAGCTAGATGATACAATTATTTTAGATGTTTAGAGAACTTGAAGAAAGGTAGGAAATCTATACTTAGAAAATAACAATAGAACTACTGAATTAACTTTAAAGGAAAATTCCTCTTTAAGACAGACATAGAGGACATACACACAGGAGAACAACACCAATTCAAAGATGGTTGACATCTCATCACAAACAATACAACCCAAAGATAATGAAATGAAGTGCCATCGTCACAGTGATGAGTGAAGAAAGAATAGCTGTCAGTTAGGTTTCTATACCTAGTGAAAGTATCATTCAGAAACAAAGACAAAAAGGAGCCATTCCCAAACAAAAGCTGAGAGAATTTGTTATCAGCAAACTCAAAATGCAAGAAATGCAAAAAAAAAAAAAATCTAAAGAAAAAAATGTTGATGCAAGGAAGTTATCAAAAATGGAAGCACAAATCCTCAAGAAAGAATGATGGACACTCACAAGATAAATAGAACATGAAAATCATATGTAAAACTACTGCTGCAATAATGAATAGACTGGGTGATTCATACTATATGTGGAAATTAAATGATATTAATAGACAAGAATAGAAAAGGAAGTTAATGAAAAAATTGACTGAATGGTCTTTCCTTTTTATTAAATATTTTTACATAAACATTTATATTATTACACATATATACAGTAAACTACCTACAGCAAGAAGAAGAACCATGACACAATCAGGAATTATATAAATGTTACATTCTTAGTGTTTTGGCTATTAATATTTGACAGCCTGTAGAAAACATCTTTCCTAACTTGGTGCATCAAAATTTCTGAATGTAAATCAATATCTATCATATCTCACCTTTATCAACATAAAGCATCTATCTAGACCTAAAAACATCTTACCCCCTAAAGAACTAAGCTTAATTGTAAAACTAAACTATCTAGTCTTCAACCCGATCAGAGACTTGAAAAGGAATAAAATTAATTATCCGAGTAGACAGGAAGTACAGGTTAGCAGGTTCCAAAATGGGAACAGTTTGCTACCTGAACAATCACCCACAACTCTATATAACATTGGAGCATCATCTTTAGCTTTCTGACCCAACATGTCTAACAGACACAGTTGGGAGAGAGGAACTATTGAGGACTTGTTTACCCTGTGTTGGAAGAGTTTGGCCGTCAACTTTGCCTGCTTCAAAGCTTGCCCATTTTTAGGCAGAATTCTGTCTGTTGCCAAAACGAGGATATTTTGTCACATTTGAAGCCATCTCCTATAGGCTGGGTGTTGTCAGGAGTTAACCTCCCTTATTGTCAAAGAATCTTTAAAATAATAAAAGCATCTTTAAATGCAATATTCTGTATGTGTCTGTGGTTTTTGAAGACCTTATCTAACTATTTTACCTTATCTATGTAGAATCATATCTATCTGTTAAACCTAGGATGTATATTCTTGTTATAAAAATAGACTAGTATTTGACATTACCATAATTTGATCAACTAACAATTAACTTGTATTACTTAATTATCCTAAGCAGCCTGCAATAGTACTTTCAAAGTATTGGAAGTAAACTTTGTATTATACTTGAGTTGTATGGGTACAGAACCTCATATTAGAGTAGAAGTATATATAATGTGTGTGAAGAATAATCTTAAATTTGAATTCTGTACCAATGTATCAAAATTAAACTTATTTTGCATCAATATATAAAAATTCTATATCAATGACTTAAAAACAACCATGTGAGTAACAGTTAAGGCATTACGTTGATTAGATTCACTAATCTACTTTAAACCTACCTAACCCCCATTAAGGGAAATGATTCTTCGTTCTATTAAGGTTTCTTCTGCATTATTTAGGATAAATAATACTTTTGTAGAGGCCTAAATAAAATTGGGGAAATTGGTAAACAAGCTGGGAATAGTATTTGTTGTCCAGTTTCTAAATGTTGAGAAATTCCAGACTTAATTAAAGTCCTGTTTGAGATTGTCTAAATTGCTTGACCAATTGGGATGAGAAGCCTTCTTTGAAGCTCTCCTGTTCTGATGAGGAACCATATCTGAAGCATTTGGTGCTGGAAAATGAAGGATGTAGGATGTTAGTGTCTAGCATGCTGAGAGGAATGAACCCATGAATAGTAATAATTTGAATTCTTCCTTTCGGATTTGCATCCCCTTCATCTCCTTTAGCTGTCTTACTGCTCTAGCTAGGACTTCGAGTACTATATTGAAGAGCTATGGGGAGAGTGGACAGCCTTCTCTTGTCCCTGGTTTCAGTGAAATTTATTTAAGTTTCTTTCCATTTAGTTTGATGTTGGTTACAGGCTTGCTTTTGCCTTTACTATGTTTAGGTTATGTGCCTTGTACCCCTGCTCTCTCCAGGACTTTAAGCAGGAATGGGTGTTGGTTTTTTTTCAAATGCTTTTTCAGCATCTAAGGAGATGATCATGTGGATTTTTCTTTTGTTTTGTTTACTTGATGAATTACATTGATGGATTTCCATATATTAAACTACCCCTGCATGCCTGGGATGAAGCCTACTTGGTCATGGTGAATGATATTTTTGATGTGTTCTTGGATTCAGTTTGAGAGTATTTTATCGACTTTTTTTTGCATCAACATTCATAAGAGAAATTGGTCTGAAATGGACGGAACAATCTTATATTCAGGATAGTGTTTTATAAGCCAAGAATGCAATTTGTAAGCAATGTCAACCAATATAAAGTACCAGCACAGTTTAAGGCAAGAGCAAGAATATTGTAAAAACAAAAACAAAACCCCTTATAACAGAAATCAAGAAAGGCATAACTAAAAATATATGATTTTTGAATTGATATGATTCATTGAAACCTAACTCCAGCAGCTAAATACTATAATTAAATACCAGATTCAGTGAAGACAAATGTATGCATATTAAATGAACACATACAAGGCAGACATACCACAAGGAGGGGAGAGAGAGAGACAGTCTAGAATTGGAAAAGTCTAGTTAAAATTTCAAAACAAAAGAATTGAAAAATAGTATTTAATTATTAGTTAAAATAAAAAGCCAGTGGCATTATTAATGGAAGAAAATAAATATAATCCTCTCAACACAAACTGTTTCTGGATAAAAGTATTCTGTAATAATAAAAGGTCACTCTAGAAATATTTTAATAGTACAACTTATTTATATCAAGAATGCATTGTATATGGTCAGTCTAAAGCCATTTATTATTCTGTATTTTACCATTAGCCAATTAACAAAATTTATACATTATCATGAACACTAGTATAATAAAGAATTGCAAGCACTAGGAATAAATTTAATAGAGACTAGGAAAAATTAAAACACAGAAAAAATTGAGTAAAATCAAAGAAAAATACTTAACTGAATCAACAGATACATTTATTTTGGGACTGAAAGTCTTCAAGTTGAATCCAAATATATGTGACCAGTTTGTCAACAATTAAATTAATATTAATTATATATATATAATTATTTAAAAAGCAATTCAAAAGTTTACATGTACTACAGAAGCCCCAAAATAAGTATGAGTATTTAACTCCTTGTAGATTTAATAGGAGTCCACATTTTCCACATTCCTTTACCACCACCCTCCCTCCTCTCTCCTTCTTATTGGTTTCCTTGGTCCCCCAGGTATGTATGCATGCACATGCACACACACATACGCACATGTATGATTATGACACTCTTTTTAGACATGTCCTCTTTTCTTATAATTGCCTCTCGTCATCCATGGACCATCTGCATATATATGTACACTCATGTGTTTATGTGTGTGCATAGGTATATATTTACATTGCAAATCCAGATATGAAAGAAAAAGCTAGCACTTATCTTTCTTAATTGGAATTATTTCACTTAAGATATAGATCTACAGTTCCATACATTTCACTGAACATGACACTCATAGTCATTATGAACGTCTCTAAATATAGCAGTCCATTATCTGTGTGCTTTAAAAGAATAAGCTATATTATATTTGACTTCTATCATAGTAAGAGGCATTCACTTCTGAGAGAGGTGGAAATGAGACCCATCATTTCCCAGAACCAGGTTTATGTGAGAAAAAACAGTGGTGGAAATAATCAATATCATGACGGAAGTGTGGATATGAAACTATTGAATTTTATCAAAACTGAAGAAACTTACTGTTAAAGAGCATAATTTTAGCATGTGCACCTTTGCCTCAAAAAAATCGACTCTAAAGATAAATAAAACAAAACCAATTTAATCTCCAACAAAAACAGTTAAAAAAGAATTAGTCAAGGTATTATGAATGTGAATATGCAGTTAATAAGCACTGTCATCGTTAAAGACTATGATAAATCTAGCAAACAAGGACTGTATCAATACAAGTCAATGGATGAAAAGAAAAATACTTTAAAAACAGGGATATTAATATGAACCTTGAACTCAAACTGATGTGATATATAATAATGTATCTCAGATAGTGCATAGAGGTAGAATGACAATATAAACAAAAAAAACCTGACAACTAAATAAAGAAGATTTCAAAAAGTTGGAGTAAGAAAATGAATGCTTCCAATGAACAAAAAAGTTTTAATTTGTTAAGGGAAAAAGGGATAACAAGATTCTACAAAAACCTGAAAAATATTCACCCACTCCCAACTCCCTGCTCCCCTTTAGCCATCCCCTTGCATACAAATCTCTTTCTTACAATCATTTATTCACTTTATTTTGTTACCACTGTGCTTGATTGAGGATGTCTGTGTAACCATGGGTTAAAAGCTCTCCTTAAGGGCCTGGAAAGCTCTGTACTGTATACACATGCAGAACCATAGATCTCCCCTGCAGAGATGACCTTCATTAAAGTTATATTAAGGTGTGTCCCTGTATAATTGATTGCTTTGGTTTGGTTTTCCTTTAAATGGTTCATTTATTTATTCACATTACATCCTGATCCCAGCCTCCCTCTTTTCTTCCCAGTCTCTCACACACACCCTTCTTCCCCTCACTCTCCCCTCCTCCACTCCTCAGAGAAGGGAGAGCTCTCCAATGGGTATCAACCAGCCCTGGTACATTAAGTTATTGCTGGACTAGGCCATCCTCTCCCACGCTGAACCTGCACTGAGCTAAATGCTAATAGATTCTGGTATTGCCATTGCTACTGAGAAATCTCCTGTCTCAATGTTGTGTAAAAATCACTCCTCGATTACCTCTGAATGGTTAATAAAGAAGCTGAAGAGCCTATCAGTGGGCAGAGGAGACAGGAGGCGAGACTTCCATCCCAGTCTGAGGGTCCCATGTAAAGAGAGGACAGAAGAAGGTGGCTAGCCAGGAAGACAAAGATGGATCAGGAGTATAGGGGGCTAGGTGACAAGTAGCATGGGGCACATGGCTGCAAAGTAGCCAGGATACTATGGGCAGTTCTGAACAGATCAATATCTGCCCAGCTATAGTGCTACAAAGCATAGGAATAAAGGTAATAGGTCTCTCTCTGTTTGGGAGCTAGTGCGGGCATGGGAAAAGAAAACCTTTAATTCAATAGTCCCCTTACCCAGAGACTATCAAATGAGCACCATTTCAGCAGTAAAGATAGGACTGTGTGAGCTCCTCTCTCACCCATGAGCAATTGTTCACAAGGGTATTCTCTAGGACCTCTGAAAGCAAACAAGTTGCTGTGTGTGCATTGATGATTAGATGGCATCAAACCTAGGAGAAGGTATCTTGCATCCTTTGGTTCTAAATTTTGGTTCTTACATACGTCTCACACTCTTAAGCAACATTCCCTGAGCCTTAAAGAGGACACTGTAAAATGTTTTGTTTGGTGTCAAAGCTAAACCTCTTCTTACTCTCAGCTTCTTTGTCAGCTATTTGTCCCTGCACACATAGGTGTCCACTGTACAGTAAGGGTTCTTTTTTTTTTTCCATGTTTACATATTATGTGGATTTTTTTTTCACTTTCTTTTTTTTTTTTTTTTTATTAATTTATTCTTGTTACATCTCTATGGTTATCCCATCCCTTGTATCCTCCCATTCTCCCCTCCCTCCCATTTTCCTCTTACTCCCCTCCCCTATGACTGTTCCTCAGAGGGATTACCTCCCCTTGTATATGCTCATAGCCAATGGAAGGGTTCTTGATTTAAGGCTGAGCATAGCTTTTGCCTATAGGTAAAAACAAGACATTTAGAAGGTCATTTATGCTACGTCAGTTTACTTACCTCAGTCAGGCATCTGATCTTCTGAGGCATGAACAACGAACTGATCTTACAGCATCACACATGGGTTCCGTCCTGTGGAACGGGACTCAAATCCCATCAGAGGCCAGCTCTTTCATTCTACAACTGTGTACCACCATTTCACAGCTTGCTTTGCAGGTTGGTTGTTTGGTGCACAAGTTTCACAGGTAGATTAGAACACTGAACCACACCTGGGATGGAGACATTTGATTGATTACTCCACTGTTTCTTCTGAGTATCAGAATCTTTTCATGCAGAACAACTCACTTGAAGTTCTCTTTTTTAAAAATTATAAGAGTATCTTTTCCTATGTCTTCTAATGTTTAAGTATTTTAAGAGTATTTTTAAGTTTTCATATGTGTTTTGATCAAATTTGCATACACTCCAACTTCTCCCAGGTCGGCTACCTTCTCTATTCATCCATTGGATAAATAAAGAAGCATATATTATTGAATGTCCATATATTATTAAATGTGTAGTCTTCCCATGAGTATGGATAACTCAATCAGGGGATACACATTTATTAAAAAATGATGTTGCCTCTCCTAACAGGTAACAATTGTCAATAGATATTTGACCAGGGGAGGAACTTAGTGCACAATACCCCTCTCCTTCATGGGATTTGTTGTGGCCCTTTAATCTGTATAGCCATAGGTTCTTGGCTTCAGAATGGTACCAGATAATTGTATCAGGACTTGAGTATGTTCAGAAAGTAGCTGGTTACTCCCACGATATATGCTACAATTGCACCAGTGAACACGTTATGCCAGGCAATCTTTATTGTAGCTTTCTGGATTGACAGATTGGTATATCTGATGATCAGTTTTCTAATCCAAGTACATAGTACCTAAGGACATTAAGAAAGCTACACAATATGAACATAGCCTACAGGTCAGTAGTATCTTGTATCTTCTATGTTCATTGACTCAACTATGTAATGTCTTTAACAATGGGGTCAGAATGTCAAGTTCTGGATCGTAACCAAGAAAAATAACAGGAGCCTACAATGTTTGGGGTGGGAGGAGGGGTCTTATGGGAACTCACCAGTCAACAAAAAGAGGTAAACCTTCTGAAACTGAGCTTCTTGTTCGTCTCTTATGTCTAGTAGTTGCTTTATTGTCTTATTATAGGTAACATCATTATGCAATATTATATGCATATGCATATGGGACGTATGTGTGTGAAGCTTCTACAGTAATAGGTTTCCATGTGATTTCACTGAAATATCTTTAGTGTTACTTATTGCTACCCGCATTCCTGTGTCTGTCTTGCTTTCTCCTCTTCCACTTAACCTTTCCTGTGCCATTAATCTCTTTAACCATTTTTAGCAGGATGTCCTATCTCCCCTCATGAAAACACCTTTCTGTTGTAACTTCATAATGTCCTAACCTCTACAATTATTCCAAATGCAGCACACATACTGGAAGACTCAAATCTAATATCACAAATGAAAGAAAAGACATGGCATTTCTCTCTTTCTGTATCTAGGCTATTTCACAATGAATTATTTGTATCAATTTACCTCTGAATTTCATGTCATTTTTCTTTATAAGTCAGTAATATTTCACTGTATGAATTTGTGACTTTTTCATTATTAACTCTTTAGTTGACGACATCTAGTCTGATTCCATTTGCTGATTATTGTAAATAGGGCAGTAATAAACATGAATGAGTAGGCATCTCTACGGTATGCTCTGAGTGCTCTCAGTGTATGCTGAAGACTGGTTTACCTGGATTATGTGGTAGATCCCTTTGTAGCTATTTTCAGAGGCTTTACCATGATTGCCACAGTGACTATATCAGTTTGAAATCCCAGCAACAGGGAATAGGGTTGGAGGATGGTCTGATGGATTTTGATGCTAACTACTGCTTGCTGTATCTGTAACCCATCTTTTGCTTAATAAAACCCCATCCCACCTGGGCGGGGCAAAGGAGATAGGTGGAACTTAAGAGATAAGAATTCTGAGAGAGACCTGAAGGGAGGAGAGTAAGGCTGCCATGGGTTAGATGGAGGAGAAGCACAAGGCCAGCGTGGATGGAGATTCGGATGGGAGCTAGCTTGATAGAAGTTATTGGAAACAGATGGCATGGGATTGAGACAGGGATCCCATGCCTGCCCCACTATGGGAGGTGGTTTAGAGGATTGATATCTGACCTGCCCCAGGTTAACTAAGACTATTTTAAAATATAACAAGTGTCTGTGTCTTGACTGATTACTAGCTGTGCCTATAGATAATACATGTAATTTTAAAACAATAAAATAGTGTCCTCCTTTTCCATTATTCATGCCCACTTCTATCAGTTTTGTTTCACTTTGATTTCTAAGTAGTTTTAATTAGCATTTCCCTGTGGTTAAGTATCTTGAACAGTTTTTGTTGTTTTTGTTTTTGTTTTGTCTGTTTGTTTGACTGGTTGGTTTTTGCTGTTTAAGACAGGGATTCTCTGTGTAGCGTTGGCTGTCCTGGACTCGCTTTGTAGACCAGGCTGGCCTTGAACTCACAAAGGTCCATCTGCCTCTGCCTTCCTGAGTGCTGGGATTATAGACGAGTTCTATTATGCCTGACTATGTCGAACACCTTTTAAAGGTTTCTCAGCCATTATTTGTATTTCATCTTCTGAGAGCCTTGAAAATACCCACAAGCCATCTTTACAGTACGCCAATTTGTTTGAGAACCTCCTCTTCACCTTCATCTTCCCAGTCTACCTATTATCTTCCTTTTTTTATTTTTATGCTAGAATTTAAGTAGTGTTAGAGGTAGACCCTCTCTGAAGTGATGGAAGATTTCTGCAGTTAATCTAAGTGATTGTAGCAATGTTATACTTAGGGAACTTTTTATTATTGCTTTAATCTCATTGCTGCCTGTGCATGTTTAAATTATTTAATGTATCTTGGTTTGATATTGAAAGGTCATACTCATCTAGAAATTCATTCAAATTTTTAATGGTAATTTAAAAAAAAAAAAGGATTTTAAGGTGTGTCCTCATGGTTTTCTGGTATCCGCTATAACGTTTCTTTTTAGTTCTGATTTTAACTTTTGGACCATTTATATATTTACTTTCCTTAATTTGACTGAGAGTGTTAATCTTTATATTTTCAAAGAACCAATAACTTGTTTCACTGATACTTTGTATTGAATTTTACTTTATTTATATTTCATTAATTTCCTTTTGTTACTTCTTTGAGGTTTATTTCGTTCTTGCTTTTCCATAACCTCTCATTACATTATTAAACTATGTATTTGCGATATCTCGGATTTTTACATAGACAATTAAGCATGCTATTCATTGAAATCTATAGATTCTAGTAAGTTGTTTTATTATTTTCATTCAATTCTGAGAGTTTTAAAAATTAATTTTAATTTCCTTAATATTTTTGATTTTTGGCTTTTCTTTGGTCAACTACCCTGGGGTTGCATAATTTTTCCCTGTTGCATCCTGGATTTGTTTATCTTTAATTTCAGTCCAAAGTACCCCTTCTAGTATTCTCTGTAAAGATGCTTTATTGATCATATAGGCCTTCAGTCGGTCTTTATCAGACTGGTTTAATGTGTTTATTTATATTTTTTATTAAAACTTTTTTATATTAATTTATTCTTGTTACATCTCTATGGTTATCCCATCCCTTGTATCCTCCCATTCTCCCCTCCCTCCCATTTTCCCCTTATTCCCCTCCCCTATGACTGTTCCTGAGAGGAATTACCTCCCCCTGTATATGCTCATAGGGTATCAAGTCTCTTCTTGGTGACCTGCTGTCCTTCCTCTGAGTGCCACTAGGTCTCCCCCTCCAGGGGACATAGTCAAATGTGAGGCACCAGAGTATATGAGAAAGTCATATCCCACTCTCCACTCAAGTGTGGAAGACTGTCCTGTCCATTGGCTAGATCTGGGTAGGGGTTTAAATTTTACCGCCTGTATTGTGCTTGGCTAGTGCTCAAGCAACACCACATGCTGGAGAGGATGTGGGGAGAGAGGAACACTCCTTCATTGCTGGTGGGAATGCAAACTAGTACAACCACTTTGGAAATCTATCTGGTGCTATCTCAGAAAACTGGGAATAGGGCTTCCTCAAGACCCAGCTATCCTACTCCTTGGAATATACCCAGAAGATGTACCAGCACACAACAAGAAAATTTGTTCAACCATGTTCATAGCAGCCTTATTCATAATAGCCAGATCATGGAAACAGCCTAAATGTCCCTCAGTAGAAGAATGGATAAAGAAACTGTGGTATATATACACTATGGAATACTACTCAGCTATTAAAAACAAGGAATTCCCAAAATTTGTGGATAAATAGATTGAGCTAGAGATGATCATAATGAGTGAGTTAACCCAGAAGCAGAAAGACTCAAATGGTATATACTCACTTATATCTGCATACTAGCCCAAGGGGCATGTCCCAGGAAGGCCTTCCCTTACCAGGAAACTGGGACAGAGGGGAGGACATCCTATTGGGACTCTAGATGAGAGAACCATGTGAGAATAGCAATGCAGAAGGATCCAGTGGGTCCTAGAAACCTACAAGTAGAACATTATGATAGGCAGATTTGGGCCAAGGGTCCCACTCAAACTAAGGCACTAGCCAAGGACAATGTGTTTATTTTTACTTCAATTTCAACAGTTTTTGCTGAGTCTAGTGGTCTGGCTGGGAAGTTGTGATTCTTTGGAAAGTTAAGTACATCTTTCAAAACCCTTATGACTTAAAGGTCTCCACCAGGCCACTGGTTCTTATTCTTATAGGTTAATCTTTGCATTACCTGATCTTTATCTCTTATAACTTTTACATTCTTCAGTCTGTGTTTCAGTTTTGAACTCTAAAATATCATGGAGAGTTTCTTTCCTGATGAATTTTCTGTGAATTTGCTTTTTTGTGAACCTCATAAACTTTGATTTGCATATCTTTTTCTGGATTTTAGAATCTTTTTTAATGATTATATTCAAAATATTAACTGTGCTTGATTTTTTTTTTTGATGACAGGCATTTTGACAGGGTGACGGTGCAGCTTTACATTGCAATTCCCAGGTAGTTAAGGATAATTAAATGATAATCACTCATCTTCAGAGTTCTCTCTTGTAATCATCTATTCAGGACATTAGGACATTTATTGACTAATGTGTTTTTTAGGTGTTTCTTTTTTTTTTTTTTTTTTTTTGGTGGTTTATGCACTTTACTAATTGGCAATCCATTCATTGATGTATAGTTAACAGACATTGTGCTTATTATTATATAAAATATTTTAAAATTTGGATTATTATTTGCTTTGCCTTGCAGATGCTTTTGAAATTCATATAATCCTGTTTGTGAACTATTGAGCTTACATGCTATTGGTGTCTTTGTAACAAGTCCTTGTGTTTAGCCACTATTTTTGAGTGTTTTGTCTATGGCTTCTTTTAGAAATTAAGTCTTATGCTGTTGTTTTTAATCTATTTTAACTGATTATATTTCGGGGGAGAGATATGGATCCATCTTTTTTCTTTTTTTTGCATGTGAGTACAGGTTTCTTAACACTGCTGGTTGAAGAGGATTTTTATAAGTATTTGGGGGTGTTTTTTTTTTGAGACCTTTGTAAAATATTGCTGATTCTCATTGTATGGATAGATTTTTCTGGAGACTCTATATTATTTCACTGAAATATATGTCTGTTTTTCTGCATGTAACATACAGCTTTGACAGTATGGCTGCGAAATAAATTGTGATTAGGAAATGTTGATTTATATTTTGCTTAGCTCTTTCTACTTAGATTTATTTTGGCTTTATTGAGGAGTTTATTACTTCAATATGAATTTTAGAATTGATTATATTACTGTGAGGAATGTATTTTATAGGGAAAGTTACTGAATCTGTAGATTGTTGTGAGTGATATTTTTCAAAACTATTTCTGCTAATATTAAAGTATGCGATGTCTTTCTATATTCTAACATGCTTACTTTCTCTACAGTATGTATTGGAGAGGTCTTTTACCACTTTGGTTATTTGAGACTTCGGTGAAGAATATTGTTTGCTTATATCTTTCTCGGCAAGCTTATTATTCATATGAACAGTATATTATTACTCAAATGCAAATTTTTAGCATATTGCTTTTTGAAAGTATTCAGCAATCCTAAGATATTTTAAAGGATTCTTTACAGAGTTTAAGTATAGATTCAAGTCATCTATAAATGGGACATTTTGACTTATTGTTTACCTATTTCGATCCTTCTTGAATCTTTCTCTCTCTTTGTTTTTTGTTGCTTCAGTAAAGACTTCAAGTAAGGACTACATTAAATAGAGGTTACTGAGCACTTGTCTTTTTTTATTTTAAAAGGAAGTGCTTTGTGATTTTTCTCATTTAGTGTGTTTGCTATATACTTCTCAAATACAGTTTTTTTCATATTGAATATAAAAATATATCATTTTATTCCTAATTTTAAAGGAATTAATCATTTAATTTTAAATTACGCGTACTTGTGCATTTGCCCACATGTCTGTATTTGCACTTGAGAACAGCTGCCTGTGGGTTCCAGAAGAGTATATCTGACCTCGTGAAGCTAGATCATACAGGCACAGGTGAAAACTTGGATGTGGTATGAGGAATCAAAATGAGGGCTTCTGTAAGAGAAGTACGTGTGTCTTTAATTGCTGAGCCACTTCCCAGAACTCATAAAGGGTTTTTCATGAAGCAATGTCAAACTTTGCCACAGGCCTTTTAGTGTCTATCACACTGATTTTTTGAGATTTCTGTCACTAAGCTGATGTGTTGCATTGTTTCTATTGAAATATATATGCCCAACCAAATTTGCATCTCTGGAATAAAAACAAATTGCCCATGGTACATGATTTTTTAAAATATGTTTCTGGATTTGTTGTGCAAGTGTATGAGCATGTTCATCAGAGCTCATCAGCAGTTTGTGTTCTTGTTACTCTTTAATAAATATGGGTATGAAGATAATATTTGCCCACCTTTTCTATAATATGGAATTATTCAAGTAGGATTAATGGTAGTTCTTCCATGTTTGTTAGAATTAGGCAGTGAATCCATCCAGTCCTGAGCTTTTCCTTGTGGAAATACTTTTGCTTACTACTTCAACCAATATTATGATAAATATTATAATTTTCTATCTTATTTATTTCTTTTACATAGGTCATATGTGCCAATGAATTAACCCATTTCTTCTATATATTCCAGGGTTTTTTTTTCCCTTGGAATATAAGGTTTTGAAGTAGTATCTAATGATCATCTATATTTCACTGGATCTGAAATAACATTCCAGCTTCCATTTCCAAATCTATTCATTATTCTATTTTAACTTGCTTTTTGTTAGTTTGGATAGAATTTTATCAACGTTACTTTTTTTGAAGAACCAACTATTTATTGGACTGATTTTATATATTGTTATTCTTGTCTGCATTTCATCAATTTGTACCCTAATCGTCATTAATATTTACTGCATGTTGATTTGAGTATTCCTGTTCTTGTTTTATTAATACTTTGCGATATGTCATTAGGACATATATTTTACATATTTTAAATGTTTTTGTAAATGTAAACACTCAAAACTTTTCTCCCAGCACTGACACACACACACACACACACACACACACACACACACACTGAATGTTATTATTCCTGGTTTAACAAAACAGATGTGAATGAAGACAGAAAATAACAAAGATCCTGAGATAATAATCTTGATAATTTAAGTTTTCCCCTCTTTTCCTTATATAGGTCATCTAAACTGAACACTAAAATTAGAGACTGAAAATGCACTTTTACAAGATTAATCACTGTTAAAGTTTGAGAAGAAAAATGTAAATTTCTAAAATGAAAGTAGGCCTTACCATAATCATTTGGATATTATTATATAAAATATACATCTGCGTGATACATATGTATATGTGTGCTAATCCTTGTATAACTCCTTAGAATGCATCAGTATACTTCACTACGTCCATAAACTTTTAGCAGTTGATCTTTGTTGAGGTAAAATATATATTCACCCATATGCACACCTAATACAAACATCTAATATTCTTATTTTGATATTTGGGTATCTTTTCTTCTTATATATTAAATGTCATTTCCAGAACATGGAGTTTTCATTCAGTTTTCCTTTCAGTGAGAATATTTAACAATATGTTTTTCAGTGGATTATATGTTTTTTTGAAAAATGATGAAGGGTAAACACTGCAAAGTATAAAAATTATTTAGCTACTATCTACATAATATTCAACTCTAAATACCTCTATAATGTTCCTTTAGTATTGAGCCAAATTATAGCCAATTGTTTCAAGAATATATGTAACCTCTACTATTGTTTTAATAGATTTTCAGAAGTCTATCAGGTTCAAAACATATACAAACATATGACTTACTTATGATAATATTCACTTTATAGCAGTGAAAATTGGAAGCATCATCTAATAGCATATAACAAGATACAGTTTGTGTTATCTATAGTGTATATGTACTAAGATAATGCATTTATATCCAGTTATCAAATTGTCTGCATATATTTACCTGATATTGCTAGCATATTTATTCAAACATTTTATCAATTAAAATAAAAATGAGGGAAATTGATGTTTAATCATTAATATATGCGAAGTCTATGGAAAAAAATCAAATTTGCAAGTAAATAGTGTGCCTGTGTTGCTGTCAGAATTTAGACAAGAAAAAGTCTAATCTCAATTAACTTTTACTGGGATTTTATTGCTTTCATCATTTTGAACTCTAGAAACATTGTACTTTAAACTAAAACAATGTATATGTCCCTCCAACTTTTGCTCAATTTAAAACATGATCAATTTGCATTTTAGCCTTGATACATTCAGTTTAATCATCCCATTAGTTAGTATTAGTAATTGTCTTCCTGCTAGAGGCTTGAAACAGCTTTACCCTTAGCTCTCTCTTTTGTTTAACTGTAGACATAGGCAATGATTACACCCTTGAAAACTCCGCAGCTCCTTTGTCACTTCAAAGGTGGTATTTTGTTCTTTAATTAGAATATAAGCTTCCTGAACAATGAGCAATGAAATGTTTTATACCCCGAATTCTTTACTAATGATTTCCCATGTTTTACAAGGATGGACATAAAAGTCAGACACTCATGGATATTCATAAAATATTATTTTCTAGTTGAATCATTCTTAAACTTAAAAGGATGAACTTAGCCTTCATTTTTCATTTGAGCTTGGTGCGTAGTAAGATGTGTTATAGCATTTTTTTTCACCTGTGTAGTAGATTCTTGGGTAATTAATTACATTTCTGCTCTAATTCAATTCTTGGAAGTCAGGCCAAGTATCTATTCTTCTTCAGATTTCCATCTCAATGCCACAGAGCATGGAGGATTCAATCAACAATAAATATACTATAACTGTAGTAACACGTCATTGTAACAATGGTTTTGCCATCTAATATGGTAAATAGTCCTTTGGGTTTTACATCTCTGTAATTAAAATAGTAGCATGTCCTTTGAAACCATATTGCATTACTGAGGAAAATAGAGAATTTTTTATTCTCTATTCACAAGAAAAGATGATTTTGTTCCTTGCACAATGAATATAAAGTGATGATCCCAATATAGGCATCTCTATTAAAACTTAACCTCTTCGTGAAAAGATTCTGTTTGCACAGATTTAGGCATCTTGCATGCTTTCTCTCTCCCTGTTACAACTTTATCCATCCTTACTTTAAGATTTTTTTTATCTTTAAAACCATAGGCTAACCCCTGACACTCAGCTATAAGAACAATTGACTCCTTATTCTTTATCACCCAGTGCTAGTCTTCAATAGATATCATCTTGGGTACATTTATGGTGCCTTCAGCCAATATAATCTGTAAAGCTCTGCCTAATGCAGTGCTACACATATAGTAGCTGAGTAATATAATATTTGAGCGAAAAAATAAAAATATTTCAGGATAAGATCTTCCAAATTTCTTTCATGCTTTCCTTCAAAATATGGAATGAAATTTGGATTACTATTTAGAATTAAATATGGTATGACAATTAGTCAACATATGTTAAAATATTAAATCTAACTCTATCAGCTTTTTAGGTTCTATTTTTCTAGTCTTTATCCTGAAACTGAACCTTGGCAGGTAGAGAGTGTGCTTTCGTTATTCACTTCTCTCTTGTAAAAGAAGGACTGTGGGATTTCAAAATTAATTTTGACAGATATGACAAATGGGGGTTGCCACTTCACACCTAGAGCGTGAATATTTCAATGGCAAAGAGTCAGCAACTGTTAATTAGAAATGAGTATTGTTAATTGGGCCCAGTGTTGTGGCTTTGTCAGCAGCTTCAGCCCCTTTCAGCTCTGTTTCATTGAGTCTTTTTTGGCCTGATGGAATATATGTCTTTTCTTTCTAACATGTTGATGGCAAGTGGATTCCCCACCCATATTCTCTTGTTTTTATCATATGCACTCACAGCTTTACAGTACCTATGGACAGAATATTTTGTATTGAAATTCCTCTTTTATATCAGTCCAGACCATCCACTTAACAGAGCAATATGATAGCCTATTGGTTTCACCATCTGTATATCCAAGGTTAGGTTACAAACTGATTACGACATGACTTACAAGATATATCCCATGCCAAAGAGCTGCTTATATTGTAGACGTATTTGAGTTAAAAAAATTTTTACTATAAACCAATATCATCTATAACTATTCAAACATCCAACAAATGCTACCAGCAAAAATTGCATCTGACAAACTTATATTTTAATGTGCAAGTGGTATTTCTGATGATGAAACAACAATAGCAGAAACTATTCATTAGGATACAATATTAAATAGGCCAATATGAATCCAGTTCTTCCATTAACATTAACTCTATGAAAATAAAATAGTAGGAAGAAATGCATTCAAACCTAATTTCTTTTTAAAAATAATCCCCCAATCCAAATAAGAGTCGCTGTAGAATTAGTTCACAGTACCTTTACTGTCTAGTGTGCGTGAGGAAACTAAACAGCTGGTAGTGATACACACACATCCGAACTGGGAAAGTGTGGGATGAAAGGCAACATAAAACAGTAGTTACTGTGCATCACTGGTGTCCTTCATGCCTCTACACTTTAAATGTCCTTTTAGCTATGCTCAGAAAAAAATGGTTTAAGATGGTTCCAAACAGAATTTAGCTTGGTGCTGGGTATCCCAGTTTGCTGGCTCACAAAAGCCTTTAAGTATACACCCAGGGGACCTAGCACCCTCTTTCTGGATTCAGCAGGTGTCTAAACTTACATGTAAATAATTTACTAAGTAAAAATACAATGAATCTTTACAAACACTTGAAGAGACAACACTCAAACTACTCTGAGTTTAAACAAAACATCACTTCCTATTACTGCTGGGTATTCATTAGCCAAGAAAATGGCATTAGCACATTAAAACTAACAACTTCTGTAGCAGACATGCTCAAACAGGTCTTATCCAACATTGACTACACCTAGTTAAAAGTTTCCTTCATTCTAATACTCATGTTTATCTCATCATAATCTTTTCCATACTTTAAAACTATATATACATTCACAGTTATGAAAATCATATTCTGTTTATTTATGCAGACTGTATAAATCAAACGGTATCTGGTGCTGAGTCAGTATACAGAGGTTTCTTATTGAATGAATGAATAAATGGAATAATATAAACGATCATGAGAATTATATGATTCTTGTGTTGGTCTGAGAAACTTTGAAAGGTTAAATTGACACTGCTACTGGTGTTATTTGCCTGTAATTATTCCCTAAGCAATTACAGAAGTTATATGAGGCTGCTGAAAACTATGAAATAAACTTACCTTAAGAAATTTGGTATATTTCAATGAAAGAGTACTAGATACTTTGAGATTCTTAATTTTTCATTTGCATGCCTATTATAAAATAAATGAAATAAAGCATTAACATAATGAGACAAAGAATTTTGTTGACACAATTATTATGGGAACCAATTGATAAATGCATTCTGATAATAAATATTAAATTTATCATCCATAAAAAGAGCCAATTACCGACCCCTCTCTCCATCCCTCTGCCTCCCTCGGAGGACCACCTTTCATACATAAACCTCACACTTATGCTACTTTTATCCATTTTTCTAATTAATTAGTATCAAACATAAAACAGCCCAACTCCAAAGTCACCTCAGGAAAGCTCTGAGATGATATTACTCATATTTTCCTTGAAATGTTGACTCCTAGAGCTGTGCATGTTGTTGGTTGAAAATTTAATGTCTGTCTGGACCACCTGGCAATGGTGCCTTTTAAAAAGGATTCAAGAAAGATGATTGTGAGCCTTAAGATTTATTTGCCAGATACCCACTGACTCGATTGTATATCCAATGCTGACATCCTATCAAATAAAAATAACTGGGTCTACAGCAGTCTTCTGCGTATTTACCCTCTTCATGTACAAGAAGTAAGGATTTGTTACCAAGTCCTCAAGTCAAAAGATGCCTCATAATAGACTTACTCGAAAGTGAGCCTGGGTGACCAGAAATAGGCCAATAGGCCAATAAACGCTGAACTGCCAAAGGAGAATTTCATGAATCTTTTGTCTTTAATCCTCCAAGCAGGGTGGTTAGTTCTGCTGCAGAGTTAATTAGCATACATATGGAAGCAGTTTATTGATGCAGTTTAATCCCAAACAAATGTGAAAATAAGCTCACATTGTTTTGTAGATGATTTACATTCATTATCATCTACTTAAAAAAAAAACATGCTTTGAAAAAAATCATTACTCTTTCCAGAAAAGCCTTAAAAAGTATTTCCATACTTGTACTTTTGAAAATTATGAATTTTAATACAAGGTCATATTTCTTCAAATCAAAATAAACTGTAAAGGTTTTGTTTAAAAGTATAGTTTCCAAACCTTGCCTAAATAAAAATATAGTGTTAAAAATGATTTCAGATTTATAAAGTGACTCTGCGTATTTAAATGAATACACAGCTTAGAAATACAAACGTGTTCTACAGCCCCAGCCCTGGCGTTTAGGATGGAACCTAGGACCTTGCTCCTGCCATGTAGCACCCTACCAAAGAGCTACATTCCATCCCTCTTTGATAGTTTCTATAAAAATATTTTATGTCATTATTCATTGAGATACCTATGAAAGGTGAAGTCCAGAAACAACTCTAGTTCTTTTATCACTCAAAGAGTTCAATAGTCTAAATTTTAATATTGATTTTGTAAATTCAGATTATGTTTAGGTCTTCATTTTCAGTTGATATGTTATGCCTCCTAGCAGAAATTATAAAAAAATTGTAATGAAGTTTGACTACTTACTATATGGAATAAAAGAAAAATGGATCCCACCCAAACTGGGTATATGATTTCTGATATTCCTAAATTGTTCTAACTGTTTTTTTAAAGAGAAAATGCAATGTCCTTTTACTCTTCTTTATAAATTTTTGCTTTAATTTCTTGTGAATTTCACATGTGTTTATGATATATACATCATTTACAGCCCTACACCCCACCCTCATCAACTCTTTCTATGTCTCTCTCAAATTCATAACAACTTCTTTTTAAATATATTTTATTAATTTATTCATATTACATCTCAATTGTTATCCTATCCCTTGTATCCTCCCATTCCTCCCTCCCTCCCTCCCATTTTCCCCTTACTCCCCTCCCCTATTACTGTGACTGAGGGGGACCTCCTCCCTCTGTATATGCTCATAGGGTATCAAGTCTCTTCTTGGTACATAACAACTTCTTCAATGATTATTTTTATCATATACACATGCAGGATTAGGAAAGCTGTTGTAGGTTTTTTCCTTGGAGAAAACAGATTTGCCCAGCAACATCAGTTATTGATAACCTGTAGTTTTTTTTAATCTAATGATGGAGATTCATGAAGATTTTTTCCCATCCATGAGGAATGGTGACTGCTGGTCCCATTTAGATCCTGTGTAGACAACCATGTTGTTGAGATTTTATGTGTGTAGCATCCCTGCCATGTCTAGAAAATGCTTTCTTACAGCAGATGACCTTGCCTGTGTCTTTTATAACCTTTTTGTCCCTTCTACATGGTGTTACCTGAGTTGCTTTTTAATGACAAACTAGTGCTGGGATTCTTATGGTCTGCATTTCTACCAGTTGTGGACCTCTGTTAAGCTCCTATATGCTTCGAAAGGAAGGTTCTTTGATGAAGGGTGAGAGGTGTAGTTAATTGCAGATATAAGTATGTAGAATCTAGTTGAAAAATGTACTAATTGAGCACAATGGCATTGGTAGGTTCTCCTCTAGAGTCTATGATCTCTCGTGCCATAGGCTTGGTTGAGTGTCTGGCATGGCTTCCCTTCTATTTATGGGGCTTTGAGTCAAATTAAAAGACACTTGTCACTTCAAAGATAAAAGTACCATTGTTCCACAGTTTGAGATATCTTACTAGCTTGGCCATTGTGTCATTCATATGCATTACAAGTAGATAAAGAGAGCTGACAATAACGATTCTCACTTGGCAGCTTTCGAAGTACCTTACAGATACTATTAGAGCTACTTTTGTGGAGGAGGCTTCTCAGTCAACACTAGTTTTGGTTCCAATAAGACCTGTGAAAAGTCCCTGGTGTCTTCAGCAGTAGGGTGTTCTCTTCAAATTCAGGGAGTCAATCAAGAGCAATGCCACTGTGTTCTACTGTATTGAGAGCCAGCTGGAAACTACAGCCATTAGAAATACCACACGTGGAGGTGTATCTTTTTAAAAATAATTTATTCAGATTATATCCCAATTGTTATTCCCTCACTTGTATCTTCCTTTTCCCTCTCCCTCTCTCTCTCTTTCACCCTATTTCCCTTCCCTGGACCTCTGACAGAAGGGAACCTCATCCCCCACCCCCACCGTGTGATCACAGCATATTAGGTCTCATCAGGATAGTTGCTTCCCTTTCCTCTGGAGGTGTACCTTTTCTGGCATGTTTTTCCCTTGGACTGTGCACCC
This sequence comes from Acomys percivali, assembly GCA_907169655.1. NCBI lineage: Eukaryota > Metazoa > Chordata > Mammalia > Rodentia > Muridae > Acomys > Acomys percivali. The sequence continues at coordinate 31,925,203 of OU015758.1, forward strand.
TGGGGAGCATTAGAAATTTTATTCTTGAAATTTTGGCTCAAACGTAAGAAACCAACAACTATGGTGTGTTGGTCTATTGTTCCAGAGGGTTATTCTATTTGTAAAGCACTTTATCAGCTTCTGGGTGCTTCAAGAATACATCTTTATTCAATCAACAAATATTTAGGATCATTATTATGTGCCATGAGCAGGAATAAGCCTTAAACTTAATGCTAAGCAAGGAAGTTACTGTTGCAGTTCCCTGGAGGATTAGAGACTCAAGGGAGAAACAGCTGTGTTATATGGGAATTATTAACAGTGGGGTACATTTAAAATAGAGAAAATGTAAGTAAGTTATACTCTATTGGAGGACCATCTAATTATTGGGGACAGAGACAATAAATGAGGAAAGGTGGGTTATTATTGTAAACTGAGAATGATAGCACAAATGGGAAAATGGCACATAGTAAAAGAGAAGGGATTGTCTAAGGATGTGTTTTCCTTAAGCGGGGATGGCTGCTGCTGGAATTTCAAAGTGAAACTTGAAAGTAGTGATACAGGAAGCAAGAGTGATCATAAGAAGGGACACGTTCTGCACTTTAACCTGCACTTTAACAGGGACTTTAACCTGTGTTGACTGTGCTTACCTAGGTAGGTTCACTCTCCTGTGATATGTGTTAAATGCTCAGAAATATACTGAATAGTGAAGTTATCCTTGACTGAATATTGAAATCATCCAGCTTCTCAACTTGAGTTCTGAAAATAATGGAATACTTTCCATTCTCAAATATTCTACAGAAATATATTTATTATGGCAGAATCAAGCCTGACTCCCTTTAAATCCAGCTCTTCTCCTTATGATATAAAGGCACAATTATCTACGAGTGTGTTGACAGTACTCAGAGGCATAGGACCGATGCTAAACTTCTTGTGTTTTATATAAAGAATTTATGAGATTAATACTTCATTACTTCCACTTACATTTCATTTTCCTGGGATAAAAAGCTTAGGCATGGTAGCTTTCTTTTAAGAAATACACAAGGAGCTCTTACACTGAAAAACAGAAAGTGACAAATTTAATTGATGTGAAAACCTAGAGTTTTTGGATCCAAGTTAGACTGTTGTGGTCAGACAGGGACCGTTTGCATGTGCCACTTCCATACAAGGCTTCTCCTCACACTGTTCTGTCTTCACGAGTCCATGGGAGACACTACACAACAACCTGTTACAGGCCTAAAACACTGCAAGGGGGGAAAGACACGTACTAGTAATCTAGTCATCTTTTTGTAAAAAAAATCATGTCTCCAACTACAAGTGGTCAGTTTGAAAGTATTTAAGAGTCTTTGAATCTCTTATGAGTAAGATCAGCATAAAAGAAGAATATGTGCTTTTTTCAGAACTCATGGCTGTCTTAGTAGAGGAAAACATCTGAGTTTTATGAAAATAGATTCTTATGTAGCACGTTTCTTTCTGTTCCCCTCCTGGCTTTTCAATGTTTACTGCTTTTAGGGATGGGTTGACCACTTCCAAAGCAGGAGAGGCACTTTACACTATTATTGGAGGGCAAGAGCTAACAGGCTTTCTTTTTAAACCAGTAGCATGTCAATCCTTTAATAGTTTAGGCAAACATTTTGATGACTCAAATATTATAAACAGTAATTTGTTTCTTAATTCCTTCTCTTTTTGAAGACTTATACATTCTCTTTACCAAAGTTGTTTTTTTTTTTTTTTTTTTTTTTTTTTTTTTTTTTTTTTTTTTTTTAGAAAAAGCATTGAAATACAACATTAAAAATTAGCTCTCCTGACTTTAAATCAGTTACAACCATGTGGCATTTTTCTTGTTTCTAACTTCTTATCTTCATAAGTAGGAAGGGAACACCTGTCTCAAATTCAGCAATAATGTGAATAATGAATTTTCATTTAATTTAAGCTAGCATTAGTTGATTTCCCTTTTGCCCCTGAATGTAAAAATCCCTTGGAACTTCCAAACATAGTTTCATTGGTAAAAATGGATGGAGGGGTATTTGCTACGAAGATATATAGAGTAATTTTATTACTTTTCTTTTTATTCATCTTTAACCACTGTAACTCAATTAAAAAAAACTCATCTAAGTCCAACTATTCTATCACACATAAACTCAGAGAAGTAAAATAAAATTTTATGTGTAAACTTATGTCAGTAATCTTAATACTGCTTTTTCTTTTTACTTTTAATTTATTTTTCATGTGTATGTATAAGAATTTACATGTTTGTGCACATATGTGTATATGCATGTAGCGGTTAGAAGGTGTCTTTTTCAATCACTCTCTTCTTTATACATCAAGATAGCATCACCCACTAGAACACAGGGTGTACTAATTCTAGTTTAGGCAGCCAGATTGCCCAAGATCACTTGTCCCTGCCTCCTGAGTGCTGGAATTATAGGCAAACTGCTTTGCCTACCCAGCATTTTACCTCATGCCTGCCTGGTTACTATTTTACCCACTCAGCAGTCTCCTCTGCTTCCACAGTGGTTTTTCTACTGACACATTAGTCATGTCTTTCACTGCCAAATATTCGTTAGTAGATAATCTCCATTTCCTTCATGGAAAAAATGATTCCTCTTTATTATTACAATGGAAAAGTAAAACTCAGTCCAGCAAAATAATAAATTAGTGGAATGTATGCAGTAGTAAACATTTATGAAAGCTTTACTTCACGTATTTAAAGTGATTTAAGAATAAACTTTCCTGCATTTTTGATGATAGAACAACTAGCCATTAGAACAAATTTTAATCCTATTTCCATCTATTAAACAATTTGAACACTTTACCCATTCTTCTGAAAGCTAGCCAGCCAGTGTTCAGACTTTGCTCCCAAATATCAGGAAATCATCAAAAGCTATTGACTTTCCCATGGCCCAAAAGTCTTTCATAAAATTCCAGTTTCTGAAAGTTTATATACTTCAGGACCCATATTTCTATTTTTTTCTTCAGGGGGGATATACTGTAAAAGAAATGCTTCCTTTTCTCATCAAGAAATGGCTTCAGTACTTTTGTTCTGAAGCTAAAATTCAGAAACTACAGTTTTTGTCCTCTTCTACCTATAGGACTCAGGTATTTAATCCTCAATATAATATCCAGTCATCCACGAGTCTTAAAATTTTCCTCATTGCTCATTTATATTATTTTCTGAATTATTTTATTGGTGGTCCTAGTAAAATGAGCATTTCTATCAATATGCTACTTTGAGGTAGCTGTTATACATACTACCTGGTCTTGCTTATTTACGTTACAAAGCTTTAGAGTTCAGCATTAGCAAAACAGAAACAATAGCATGCTTGTCACTGATGATTATGTGAGGGGTAAATATGATAACTCGACAACATTTTTACATTTAAGTAAACCACATCATCTCAATTACTTTTATACTTCTTAAATTAGCCTTTCTAAAGTGAAAATCGGGTCGGTTGATTTCCTCATGAACTTTCAGGGATCATCAAGTTTCCAGCATCTATGTTTCAAACACAACTGAGCACTTGTCCTTTTGTCAATCCTCTTAGTGTTATGGTCCATTTCTTCCCATCAATGGGTCACCATCACAACCCTGAAGTACTTGCTCTGACTCAGAGATGTTCCAATATATCCAGCTCCTTCCTTTCTCCAAGGTGCTCTGACGATCACTAAGGCCATCTCTGTTGTCATCTGTAACAAGAATGTATTTCTCAGTGCTTAGCACAGCTCTAAGAAACCTTCAAGCAGCTCAAAACAACCATTCTTACTAGAGTCCTGAGGTACCTCTCATCTCCTGACATACAGCATATTGGATTAAATATGGGATTGGACAATAAACAACTTATCTTATATACATATTCCATCATTCTCATTGATGAGTGCTTCAAGTATCTCAGGAGCTTAATGATCTTTGCCTGGTCACCTTATTTTACACAATGTAAATTAAAGTAATCCAGTAATCATCTAAATAAGTATTTTATTTTTATGGTTATTTCAAGAGATATTGAACTATATATTTTAGATGAATGGCTTTAGCATTAAAGATGAATATAAACACTTATGAGCATAAATATAAAAATTTAGAGCTTTAATTAACATCTACTAATAAACAGTAACATACATATTTATATTTTAAAACTGGTGTCAACACTTCCCCTGAGTGGGGAGGCCTGGTGGCACTCAGAGGAAGGATAAGCAGGCTACCAGGATGAGACCTGATAGGCTGTAATCATATGGTGAGGGAGGAGGTCCCCTTCTGTCACAGACCTAGGGGAGGGGAATAGGATGAAAGAGGGAGGGAGGGAGAAATTGGAAGATACAAGTGGGGGATAACAATTGAGATGTAATCTGAATAAATTGCTTAAATATAAAAAAGCTGGTATTAAAATTAAAACACTGAAACTTCATTATACACTTTTCTTTTTTATTGATTACAATAAGATAGTAAAAACATGGTTTATTTTTGACATTTATATTTAGTAATCAAAATCACATTCATGCATTCGTATAACAAATCCTTAACATTATTTGGCTCACAGTACGTTCTCAGTATATACTTACTAAGTTAGTTTACTGAATGAGTTTGAAAATATGAAAATATTAAAAGTACATGCTTAGAAAACACTCATAGTTTGAGTACTATCTTTTATTACAAATGTTACTTTTTCTGATTTTCTTTTTGCAGTCTATTTTCTAATTATATTACTAATTCTATTTTAAGTTTTCTTATGATGAGTACAGTCTGAGTGCCATTGAGAACAATCACTAAATGCAAGCATTGGCATTAAAAGATTGTCCCCCCCCAACATTAAAATCTAATTAATATTATTAGAATCTTACAGTTATAATTTTTGCCACCCAAAAAGATTACGAATTGCACTGTATTTTAATGGAACCTATAGAAAAGTTCAGGAAGCATAAATATATATAATGTAAATTGGAGACCCTAATAACAAATTTAATGTGGCTAAGTGAGCTTCTCAATATTTTTAATCTAGCATCTATTTATCATCCATCTACCATCTAGCTAATCTACCGCCTTATATACCTATGTACCAGCAATCTCTCTGCCTGTGCATATGTACAGCTGCCCAGAGCGTATATGTTTGGAGGACTAATTCTAATGCTCTGATGAATACCAAAATCTGCGATACTCCAATCTCTTATTTAAAATGGTGCATTAGTTGTCCATTCTTGAATACTGTCTTCTGTGTACTTAAAATTATATAGAGATTACTAGTAATGTCCAATATACAGTGCAAACATCATGCGGTAATTATTTTACATGTTCAGGGCATCTAATAAGCCTTGTAGTATACCATATATGCTATCATCTTTTTACCTCCTCCTTTCCTTCTGGAGTTAAAAGTAATTCTGCCTCTGTTTTTCAAAACTCAAATCCTGACAATATAGTCCAATATTTAATTAAATAAACTTAATTATATACCATTTATGAAAATGCCCTAATTTACTAGATATACAACCAGAAAAATATGTTCTGAGCACAGAACACCATTATACACCTGTTCCATACTTCAAAGCACTTATTTCCTGGCTTCTTATAGAGGACATGGAAATACACCATGATTTTAGACTATCGGATCGGTGAGTAATCTTAGCCCTCCATGGAAGCAAGCAGAGGATGCAGTCACAGCTCAGGGTGGTAAAGGTCATTACTGGGTCATTGCCTTCACCTACAGCCAAGCCCTGCATCAGGCTCTAAGTTCCTGGCTTCCTTCCTAGACCCAATTCTCACTTCAATTCTCTCTAATTCAGTGCTCTATGCTACTTTCTGTCATACACGATGGAAGGTTTCTGTCTCTCTGTTCCATGTCATTTCAATCAATGGACAGTTTTCATTTTATTTTTACATTACATGAAATAGTTTTCAAAAAAGCATTTTCAGTATGTGTAGCAGATTTTTAATTTTATGTTGTATAGAGAAGTAAGCTTTACAGTGTATTTATCAAAAGATACTTAGCCACAATTTCTTAAGTTACTTAATGTATTTATTTACTCTGCTTCCTAGTCGTAGCCCCGTCTCCTTCTAGTTGCATCAGGGCTGAGCACGTGGTAAGGCAGCCCAGCCACGGGGAAGTGATAGAAAAGCATACAAGAAAGTTCTTCTAAGAGACAGCCTCTGATCCCCTTACTAGGGGACCCACATGAAGACCAAGCTGCCATCAGGTGTATATGTGCAGAGGGTTTAGGTCCAGTCCATACGCGGTCCTTGGTTGGAGTTTCAGTCTCTGCCAGCCCCAATGGGCCCGGGTTAGTTGGCTCTGTTGGTCTTGTGGAACTCCTCTTCCCTCCAGGCCCTTCTGTCCTTCCTCCCAGTCTTCCAAAGGCTCTCTGCAGTCTGGCCACTGTTTGGCTGTGAATCTCAGCATCTGTTTCGGCTCGTTGCTGGGTGAAGCCTCTCAGAGGACAGCTATGCCAGGCTCCTGTCTTCAAGCTTAACACAGTGTTGTTAATAGTGTCAGGGGTTGGCTCTCTTGAATGGTGTGGCCATGTATCAGTTGGCCATTCCCTCTATCTCTGCCCTTTCTTTATGCCTGCACATCTCACAGGCAGAGTAAATTTTGGGTCAAAGTTCTTGTGAGTGGTGTTCCCCTCCCTCTACCCTGAGTCCTGTCTAGCTAGAGAGCAGCCTGTTCAGTCTCTATGTCTGCTATTAGTAGGAGTCTCACCTAGAGTCACCCTCATATTCTCCCAGGAGCCTACCCTGTTGGTCTCTAGCCTGTTTCAGAGATGCCCCAAGCCATGCTTTCTCTTCTCTCTGCACACACACACACACACACACACACACACACACACACACACACACAC
>OU015758.1:31932013-31946256 GCA_907169655.1 Acomys percivali
CACACACACACACACACACACACACACACACACACACACACACACACACACACACCAGATCCCCACCCTCATTTCTCTCAGCATTCCTTCTCCTATCCTGTGCCTTCTCCTCAAATGCTTCCTCTGTCTATTCAGTTTCCCCTCTCAGTGAGATTCATGCATCCTCCCTTGGGCCCTAATTGTTACTTTGTTACTTTGGATATGTGCATTGTAGTATGTTAATCCTGTACTACATGACTAATATTCACTTGTAAGTGAGTACATACCATGTGTGTCTTTCTGGGTCTGGATTACTTCATTCAGGATGATCTTTTCTAATTCCATCCACTTGCCTGCAAATTTCATGATGTCCTTGTTTTTAATAGCTGACTAATATTCCATTGTGTAAATGTACCACAGTTTCTTTATCCATTCTTTGGTTGAAGGACACCTGAGTTGTTTCCAGATTCTGGCTATTACAAGTAAAGCTACCTTGAACACAGTTGAACAAAATGTCCTTGTTGTATCTTTTGGGTCCGTATCCAGGAGTGGAATGGCTGAGTCTTGAGGTAAAGCCATTCCTAATTTTCGGAGAAACTTCCAGATTGGTTTCCAAAGTTGTTTACATGTTTGTACTCCCACCAGCAATGGAGGAGCGATACAGTGTTTCTTTATAAGCTACATTGTGGTGGGTGCTGTTAGGGTTACCTGAGAGCTGGCTGATAGTGTAATCCCTGAATAACCACAGGCCACTCTGGACACATGTTATCTGGAGATGGTTTTCTGCAATCTATAAATTCTGGTAGCCAAACATGCCCTCTAGATGTCAAGGAGCTGGAGGTGGCTTTCCCCGAGCCTCTCACTGAGAGAATGAACTTCATGCACCCAGTTCTTATCTTACCATTTTGAGATCTCAATCCTTTTTTTTTTTTTCAATCCTTTTTCTTCTTGTCGATGCCCATTTTTCTTTGACTTAAGGCCCAGATCACCTTGCTCTTAGATTTTGAACAGCTCTTCTCTATTTGAGCCTTTTCCAAGACAAGAGAGAATTGCTCAATGGGGACGAGACAAACAGCTTACTTTAAGAAAACAAAGGTTGTTTCCTTTGTTTGCTTTGTCTGCCAACACCAGGAGATTATTATTTTTAAAAAGTAGCGAGTGCTGGTTCTCGGTGCATGCTATTTCTGAGTTCGTGAGCTCTCAGCAGCCTTCCATGGTGTCAACCCATTATATACCTTTAAAAAAATTTCTTGCTTCCATTAAACTTTAAGCTGTCAAGGATTACAACGAAAAGATGCAATTTTTTTCACTGCAGGAAAGGTCTGATTTAGTAACAAGCTATAAGGGAACAGAACAGCAGAATCCACATATAATGTTTCATTGACATGGAAAAAATGCTGCTTTTTATGTGTTTCAACCTTGGTTTTTCTTTTATATATATATATATATATGCAGTCCGTTTTGCTTTCAAACACAGTAGTGACTAACAATTGTATCATTCTTACATTTGCAGATACGAATCTCAGTATTCAAGCACCCACAAAAAATGTAATTGGTCCATATATCTTTTGCACTGGAAGCTGTGGAGAAAAGAATTTGGTTCACTTTGCCGTCTAGCTTACATGTTTAATATTGATTTAATTAGTCATTTAATTCCAAACACCCTTATTATCTACTTGTTTGAAAAGGCTATTTACTTTCACCACAATGCATATATTAAAACAAGTGACTGAGTAGGAAGCCAGGCTTGTGGCCTGGAGCTTTCTCGGTGGAGAGATGCTCTCCTCCTCCCCCCACTGTAGCTTGAGCATCACAATGTCAAGCATTCTGCACACATTCCCAAAGGAATCTGCAAGGCTAATTAGGGTGAGCTTCGCCATAAAGAATACAGTTGTTAAAAGAGCTTCTGCACACACGAGAGTAATGAGCATTCTTTACACACGCTGTGATTTGTTACTGCAATTTGCAGCCCTATATCTCTTAGGAAATAACTCATATGCTGTTATTTATTGCATGTATGATTATTAATGATATATTAACAACTGCTGAAAGCAACTTATTTCACCTCAGTAACTCATATACTTAGCTCAATATTCAAAGAGCTAGGGAGGAGTCAATACTTCTAGATAGCTACCCTTTTCCTTTTGTTTTATGTTTATTCTCCAGATTAGTAAAAAGTGTTCAAATATTTAACTTTATTAAAAATTTTATTATCATGAAGATAAGATAATGTTTTTAAAAGGTAGATCGATTACCAATTTTGAATCCTTTACGAATTTAGATGACTTCTATATTCCAATGCCTCATATTTCAAAAGACATAAATTTCATGTGTTAGATATTATTGGTGATTAAGTAGAGGCAGTCCCACATTCAGAACTAATTTTTCAACTAATATTACTAGAAGAAATATGTTGCTGCTCATCAGACTCAATCCAAATACGGGGAAATATAAATACTTCAGATGCTGTGATGGCAATTTATCTTGAATTAAATGTACTGGGAGGTTAAGCTCCTGACTTAAACATTATGTGTGAGGCACAGCAGCACTGGCAGTCATGAAAACTGAACCAGGCACTGCCTCCCTTCAGCACTGACAGATTGTTACCAATTAGCTCTATCCAAATGTCCTCTGAAATCAGAACAGAGAAACAAGAGAGCTTCTGTATTAGGAATACAGTATAGATGGATCAACCTTCATGAGCCTTAGAAGCAATAACTAGTGTGAATTTTAGACTCCCCAAACCTATTTTGGCTACCTAAAATCATGGGTGCTACATTGCTTGCATAGCAGCAGGAATTTTTTTTCCAATGCTATAAATTGCATTATATGCATGTCGTATTTCCAGACAGACAAAAGAGTCTGCTTTTAAAAAAAAAATAGAAATCTGAGGAAAGTGTGTCAGAATTTACAGTAATAGTGTTTATTAGTGAAAAATAAAGCAGTTAATGCAGCTTTGATGATCAGGGCCAATGACGGTTGACACAACATGATACAATATGATGTGACAGAGCTTGGGTCGCTAATTACTTGGGCTTATAAAATCATTTCTGGCAGATATTCATTTCGTGGTACATTTTGAACTTTTGTAAAATACAGTTTTGCAATAATGAATTTAACAGAGTAATAGTGAACGTTCTATTTAAACACTGGTTCTTTGAAATATGTGACATTATCCAGTTTTGTTGTTGTATTTATTTTTAAGTGCATTGAACCTACAAGAGTTAACTGAAGGCATTTTAACACAGGAGGGGGTATGACACCATTTTGCAAAATGCTAAGGTCTAAGGCAGTGTGTGTGTGTGTGTGTGTGTGTGTGTGTGTGTGTGTGTGCGTGTGTGTGTACGTGTGTGTGTATGTGTGTGTGCGTGCCTGCGTGCATGCGCGCGCGTGAGTGTGTGTGTGTGTGTGTACATGTGTGTGTGTGCGTGCCTGTGTGCATGCGCTTGTGTGTGTGTGTGTGTGTGTACATGTGTGTGTGTATGTGTGTGTGCGTGCCTGTGTGCATGCGCTTGTGTGTGTGTGTGTGTGTGTGTAAATTCAACAAATCAGCAAAGAAACAAATAAATAAGCAAGCAATGTGGTTGTCTTCAGAACAGACTTTCTAGAAGACTGCAGGCACAGGACTCAAGGGAAGCAACATATCTGCATATCTAAGGAGAATGATAACAACATCAGATGAAACAAGTGCATATCAGGATTGAAAAGGCTGCAGGAGTTTGCAAGCAGATGTCAGAAAGCATACAGAGAAATGTCAAGAAAAGTATAACAAGCAGCTGAACTGGTTGCAGAGATTAGGGTGCTAAATATATGCGTGATGAGCACATCATTCTGATTCACAAGCAAGAAGGGGAAAGAGCTTCGTAAATTGTCCTGCAGATAAACCTGGGGTTAAATATCAGCAGACCTAAGAGCAGAAACATTCCTATTTCTTGCTTTCCGAGTACCTGGTCCCTGCTAGGCTGACAGGGAGCACATGAAGTTATAATAAATAGACATGTTAGTTATTTACTATATATATAGATTGTATACAATCTATATATATATACAATCTATATACAATACAAACTATATACAATATACAAAAGTATATATATATGTAAAATATAGATAGATGTCTAGAAAGACTTATGGATGTCTCCAATTTTCAAAACCATACTTCAGTAATTAATACAAATAGGAATCAGCCTTAAATTATACAAATGAATTCATATGCATTACAAAAACGTTTTCACACAATTAAGAGTTCTTAATCTGAACCCAGCCTAGAGACTCTTTCAGACCTTTTACTTTCTACTTCCTCTTATCCTTTTTTAGATATCTAAATTCTTTGTTTGTTTGATTTTTGAGACAGGGTTTCTCCCTGTAGCATGGGCTGTCCTGGGCTCGCTTGGTAGATCAGGCTGGGCACAAACTTACAGTTCTGCCTGTTTCAATCTCCCTAAGTGCTGAGATTACAGGTGTGCTCCACCACCACAAGCTCATATCTCAATTCTTATTCCAATAAAAAGAATCGCACATTCTTGTCAATTTATGACAGGTCACATGTTGTACCAGGTTAGACTTAAGAAGACTTTGAGGCATCCATTATAGGGAAGGCTATTGTTAGCTTAATATTTTTCCTAAGTTTACCTTATCGGTAATAAAGTGATAGTAAAGTTCTACTTTCTTCTTTTGTGAGATCATAATCAAAGGAGCACACCAGTCCCAAAATATATATTCTTTGAAAATTTATATGACTAAATTTATCAGACCACTGAAGCATTTGCTTATGAAAAACAATTTGGGAGATTATTAATCACCAGATTTTCACTTTTATTTCTTTTAGTGATTAACTGCAAACTGAAGACACCAGAAACTCTCTACCACAACAGCCATTCAGACTTTGCCTCTAACACTTGCTAGCTATTCTGAACATTCAAGTTATTTGGCCTCCCCTTTCCTAGCTTTGCCTACTGTTAATCTAAGCTCTATCAGTGGCTGAGATAGTCCTCAAACAGATATTTGTAGCACATCATTTTCTCAGCTGCCTTTATGAGTTTTTAAAAAAGATATATGGACTTCCTGTCATAGACCCTTCAGTGAGCAGAGTTGGTTGTGGGTCATCTGGTCACCTTGCTCTCTCTGACTGTCTTTTATTTATGGCATTGCCTCTGCATTTCCTTTATCCAATGAAGCACCATGCAGTAAACATAATGCTATAATTCCCAACAGATATTTCTAATTTAGTAATTTGTATCTCCGGCTGTTAAAAACTGAAATAAAATTGCAAAATGAAAACATTCAATAAAATATCATACATACATGCATACATTACATACATACATACATACATACATACATACATACCCCCACACAATCAATGAGCTCATAGATTGGTCAGTCATTTCCAAACAGCAAATACATGTAGCTTCTGCTTTCTAACTTAATTGTATATTTTATCCATCATGCGTGCCTTTTCTGAAGTGCCATTTTTTTTGCACAAACCTACTCAAATCATAACAGTTCTTCAAAGCTCATTTACCACCATATCTATCATTTTACAAAAGACTCCAGCTGCCAGCAATTTTTAAGGACTTCTATAGAGTTGGTCATTGGAACAATTGGTAGTTGGCTAGCCTCCTACGATTAATATTTGACTACATTAATAGATGCTGACATTATCCAGAAATGAAATATAACCAAGCGTTGGGGGAATTCTGCTTCTTTTTTTTAAAATTTTTTATTAATTTATTCTTGTTACGTCTCAATGGTTATCCCTCCCTTGTATCCTCCCATTCTTCCCTCTCTCCCATTTTCCCCTTATTCCCCTCCCCTATGACTGTGCCTGAGGGGGATTTCCTCCCCCTGTATATGTTTATAGGGTATCAAGTCTCTTCTTGGTAGCCTGTTGTCCTTCCTCTGAGTGCCACAGGTCTCCCCCTCCAGGGGACATGGTCAAATATGAGGCACCAGAGTTCGTGTGAAAGTCATACTCCACTCTTCAGTCAACTGTGGAGAATGTTCTGTCCATCTGGGTAGAGGTTTAAAGTTTACCGCCTGTATTGTCCTTGGCTGGTACCTTAGTTTGAGTGGGACCCCTGGGCCCAAATCTGCCTTTCATAATGTTCTACTTATAGGTTTCTAGGACCCTCTGGATCCTTCTACTTTGCTATCATGCCACAAAGATGGTATTGACCAACAAGAAGCTTCATGAAATTCATTAGAGAAACTTGACCTGGATGCTCCATTTGACTGGTCTTAGTTTTCTTTCTTTCCTGGTTAGAACGTAGACACTAATGTGAGATATCTGGTAGTCATCCACATCACAGAATGACTTAAGAAGGAAAACCATGTACTAATTATGGAGAAAGACTAATGACCCTGGTTCTGTTAATTACTAAACCCATATAGCAGTACCTGATGAATATCTATGTACTTCATTTACATGATAAGAAATAAAACATCCATTAGTGTAATCAATTGTGTTTTCCCGGGATGGGGGAAAGAATTACATTTCCCTTATCCAAGTATAATTCCAAATGGATTCTTTGTTACTTGGCTTTCAGTTTAGCCATTAACAAATATTTCTTGCTCATGAGGCATTTATTTTGTGACAACCATTTATGCTGTCTGGATGAAGATGTAAATGATAGATAGTCTTTGCCTTCTAAAATATGGTGATAAACAAGCAATTCATTCTGTTCCAATAGCTTACCATTATGGTAGAGAGAGTTCTTGGATGCTCCATGAAAACGTACTGGAAGGCTATCGATGTAAACACCTCAGATGAAGTGACTCTTGTGCTAAGCATCTGGAGATAGTTTGTTAAAAGGTTTAAAATATTGAGGTGGCTCGGCTGCTACGAACTCTCACTGTCATTGCAAAGCATTGGCCTTCAGTACTGAGTACCCCGTTTGGCCATTCACAACCACCTTCAATTCTGTAACTCCACCCCACCAGCTCTCATGCCACCTTCTGGCACTGGGACACATGAGCACATGCAGTAATATACACACACATAACTAAAAATAAAGCTGTTTTTTAAGTTAGAGGTAAGTAGAACTGTACGGCAGGATGGATATGGAGGCAAAGGAAAAATAATGAACTGGTTTTGTTTGTTTGTTTGTTTGCTTTTATTCAATATCCAAGAATTTGAATTTGAAAAGATACTGAGTAATTTTAAAAGAAAGGCTTAAATGATGTTCAATTTCAGACCCCTCCAATCTTAGAGATATATAGAATTTTGAAGAGAAAAATCACACAGAAAACTCATGGAAATCCAAATGACATACAAATAAGCCCAGATCAAGAAAACATCTCACTGGGTTATATAGGAATTACAGTTCTATTATGTATTGGAATTCACTGTGGCATGCTCTTAGAGCAGAAGGTACAATTAGGTGCTATTTCTGAAAGAATGGAAACATCAAAGAAGAGAAATAACATAGGAAGAAGAAGTTTAGTGAGGTCTTTTTAAAAGAGAAAAATCATTTGCTTAAGATGATTTTTTAAAATTATATCAGATAAGAAGTTGGTATTAATTAATAAGGCATTATGCATAATCATGAAAGTTGAGAGAATTTCAGTAGCATGGGTGTGGAAGTGATCATGAAACCAAGTAAAAGTGAAACCTTCTTGGGATCAACAGTTCACAGGAAGGTATAGATTCTTATTCCAAGCCATAAAAACACATATCTGGAAACCATAAAATATGTGCAAGGGACCTTTAAATTATAAACAATATTAGAAAAAAACATTCAAAATGTCACTGAGTTTGTTTTGTCAAAACCACCACTACTGACAGACTATTAAAGGACACAAACACTGTGAACTTTATGAGGGGACTGAAGAATGTCCAGAAAGATAAAAGAAATTAGGAAAAATGATGAAATCAATAGCAAGAAATTTAAAAAATATCAAAATGTGGAGAGAGTGTTAAATGCTGGGGATGCATTGAATGTTGTAATACTTAAAGTTGTAAAGGAAAATATAAGATGTATTTTAGGTTACAAATACAAATAGAACTCTCTCTGGGATTGTAGAGAAGCACCCAACTTGCTGTGAGCAAAATAACAAGTGGGAGATAAATGCAGTAAGTTGCAATTATCCCCTTGTAAGTCATAACTTGCACACTTAATTCAACTATGAGTTTGAGAATGCTGTTTTTGTATATCTTTTTTATCTTATGTTCCATCTCACATAGAAAAGTTATGTGTGTGTGTTGTTGTGCATATGTACACATATTGGGATTATGTATACAGTTCTCTATAAAATGCTGTTATCTGTACATTATTGTTGATATACATCCCTTGTCCCATAAGTATAATAGTAGCTTTCAAAATACCAATGACTAATGGTGGATGTACAAATATACAAATGTTATCAGTCCTGAGCCTTTAAGCTCATGTTGACAGGAGGCAGAGGTGATACTTTTATCATCAATATTCCTTTTGCCTGCCTCCGGTGACATAGCCAACTTTTTTTTTCCCATAGTCCATTATGCAAACCAAATATGCACAGTGATATTTTTTTTACTTCTGAACATTTTCTCATTTCTCTATCTCCATTTTTTTTTCCTCTTTAGCGCAGATCATGAGAAGCCTGCCTCCAACAGCTGGCATCTGTAGAGCTGTAAGTTCCCGTAACTTCTGCAGGAGCTCAGCATGCACGGGCATGCCAAATCAAGCCTTCAAGCTATTCTGCACATAATTTCTTCAGTAAATTTCGTTTGTAATGACCTCAGGTTGAGTTGAATTCTTTTAGCAAGAGCTGTGTCTTCTCCTAGAGCTCGTAAGTCCTCCCCTTGCAATACTAAATGCAAATTTCCTTCATGTAATTGGTATACATATGGAATCTATGGCATAAAGAGTGTAACTGATTAAAACAAACTGAATCACTTTAAGGAGCACTAAAGCACAAACATATTTCTCTTTAGAAAGCCTCTTATTTTTCCTGTGTCTCTGGGCTTAGGGTTCGCTCTAACCACAATATGGTGAATTTGGGGTTTCGATGATCTGTTCTGGCATTTCGCGTATGGAACACCTGCATGGCGTAGGTTACTTGACTTCACAAACAGCTTGCAGGATGAGAATTTATCGTTGAGTAAGTCTTAGTCATGCTGTTTAAATGAAAGGAGAAGTGCCACTAATGGTTTCTTCCATTTAGTAACTGGAATATTTTATGGCTTAATCCTACTTTTATTTTCCCCCATCTGTTTAAGTGGCTTCATTCCTCTCTGGTTGAACTTTTCAAGTTTATTTACAAATACTATGTTAAAAGATCTAAGAATATTTTTTCTGTCTCTTTTGCTCTAATATTTGATGTCATTTTATTACATGCCTTCAATAAACTCTTGTTTTCCTCTGCTGGTTATCCATTTAACACAGTTTAAAAAATAATAACAAATTATATGAAGCAGGATGCATGAGGACTAGTGTGAAGAGTAAAGATTTTAAGAAAGTAGAAGCCACTAATTAAATCGATATTCAACTCACAAACCCTATCGTTTTACAGGTTGTTGAATCAATAACACCCCTCATAGCTTTAAATTTCTAAATCACTCTTTGCCAGGGACCCAAGTCAATATTACATCTTCCTCCACATGATCTAGTTTTCAATCTGTACATGACAGTCTCCATCTCAGAAAAGCAGGCTAAAGAAAATACTATGACAAATTATTAGTGTTTTCTTACTGAATTCTAGGGAATGGTGGAGCAATGATGTGTTATGTATTCCCACATTCAAGACCAAAGAGGAACCTTCATGCAAAGCCCATGATGTGGTAGATGAACCCTATGTCCAACTGTTAGTGTGCCATTACCATGGTGATTGTATATAAACAGTTCTGAGAGACACGAAAAATTGAGATGTATAACATTTATCCATTTCCATAACATTCATAAGTTTATCATAGAATAATTAGTTGGTGCTGACTTTATTTAGTGTTTTTGAAAGCTAAGCAATTAACATTCTGTAACTGTCAGGTAGTTCCAGCATACGCTGTGACTTTTTCTGGATTTGTTCAAGGCAAACTGAGGAAAATTAGCAGGCTTTCCCCACTGCCTTTCAACTTCTTTACCCTTTCTTTGCTTGACTCACTATGTGATTCAAGAATTCTACAAAGATGCTCTCGTTTGGGTTAAAATATGTTTTATCCTTTACATTCCAAAAAAGACCTATAATTTACATGAATCAATAAATCCATAGGAAGTTAATGAGGAACAGTGTCAATAAAATTGTAGCTTCAGTCTGCGTTCTTTTTACCGAGCTAAAGAGAGGGCCCTAACTTTGGAAAATGTCTCCCTAAAATCAGTCAGATACTCAAGAATCAGTGGAGTTTCTCCACCTTCCATGACAGTGCTCAAGTGTTAACTGAGTGTTTATCAAGACCTTCCGTGTGTGACTCATCTGAGATCTTTACACTCCCCACGACTGCGTTTCCTCACTGTTGTCTCACGGCTGGCTTTCCTCCGAAGCCTCTTGGTATTGAGGTTTTGCTTTAAAATTAGCTCTTTCAAGTACACTTTCTGAATGACTATGTCACTGATTCCTTTATGCTTATATATGCAGTTGGCTGTAGTATAAAAACACTGCCAGCAATTTATTTTATCCCTCTGTGCTTTCATTTCTTCATCTGAACACTGGGAACAACAATAATGTGTAGTAGTAGAATTATTCTTGAAATTATAGGCATGTGAAATACCTATAAAAGTGGATTACTTACAATTACTTTTAAATAAACATCCCTTTTTATTAGTAAACATGCAAGTAATATAAGTACTGCAAGCTGTACTTATGTATTTAGGAATAGATATTTATATATGTTTATACACCTATATGTATGTCAAGAGGCCAGAATTTAAAAAAAAAACCATGGGTGCATGAGATGGCATGAAAGTTGGAAAGGGAAGCTGAAACTATGTAATCATAATCTCAAAATAAAAATAAATAGTTCTAAAAATTGAAGGGACAGTGTCTTAATATTCTCTTTATTCCAAGATTCTCACTTCATACCCAACATTTAGATGTGCAATATGGGCTAAATAATATGTGTGGACTAAAGACATAATATTTGATCTCTATAGCTATGCGTTTATTCATGTTTGTTCTTTCAAAGGAAGTTGTAAGTATTTCCTGGAAATCGATTTACTCTTTGCAAAGTCAGTCTTTCTAGCTATGATTTTACTCTTTCTTTAAACATTTACTATGCTATCTTTGCACTAGGTACAGGTTAAATTAACTTGTCAAGATCACCTAATTATGTACAGATGCTAGTTCGTAGTTGAGAGTAGATCAAGGTTAAAATTTACTCCCAGAATAAGTACTTTGCTCAGATCTGAGCCCCATTTTTTAATTGGGATATTTGGTTTGTTGATGTCCAGTTTTTAAATTATTTATATATTTTGAACATTAACCTTCTCTTGGTTGGTAAGGCCTTTTCTCATTCTGTAGCCTGATGCTTTGTTCTTTCGACAGTGTCCTTTGCCTTACTGAAACTCTTCAGTTTCTCGAGGGTCCCCCCTTTATAACTGTTGATCTGAGAACCTGAGCTGTTGGTGTTCTCTTCAGAAAGTTGTCGCCCGTGCCAATGTGTTCAAGGCTGTTCTCCACTTTCCCTTCAATCCTGTTTAGCGCATCCGGTTCTAAGTTGAGGCCTTTGATCCACTGGGACTTGAGTTTTGTTCAGGGTGATAGACAGGGATCCATTTATATTCTTCCACACACAGACATCTCCTATTTAGAACACCACTAACTAGTTGTTGATGATGCTTTCATGTTTTGAAGAGAAACAGTGGGGGAGTGGATGAGGGGGAAACAAGGGGTACGAGGGGATTGGGAGGAAAGTAGGGAGGGCAAACTGTAGTCAGGATGTGAAGCGCATTAATTTAATTAATTATTTAATTAAAATAAGTATTCTGGTGTAGCTGCTGAGCCCTTGCTATATGTTATATAGTCTGTTCAATTCACGGCATAGGTATGTCTGAGATCCTCTTTTTGCACTTAGAATTCACTGAAGACTAGATAAGTTGGGTAAATGGCATGGTTCGGACCCAGCTCCTAAGCCAAGATGTTTGCACTTCAGCACCTTGTATCCATAGCCTAGGATCCTTATTCCCGAAGCACACTGCGTTGCGTGGAGGGCGAATAAATGTCTACTTATCCCAGACAGGTACCACTGTCAACTCAAAACCAATTCCTGCCTAAGCCAAGTGTGATGAACACGTGATTTACTATGAGGTTATTTAGGAAGACACAAGTAAGTGGCTTCTTACAAACACAAAGGTGACCCAGGTAGCCCCTTAATGAAAACTTCCCCCCCACCAAGGGGACACATTAAAAAAGTTGCATTGCTAGATTTTCCTGTACAGCTTGAAGGGAGCTCTAATGAAGACTTTGTTTATTGCTTAATCTTGGGCAAGTATATGGCAGGTCCTATATATTCTGTGAGCTTCCTGATCTTTCGGAGCCTCTCTTCAGGAGTGAGTGTTTCAGATCAAAGGAAATAGCTACCTAATAACTAACATGTGGTCTTAGGTAAATCTGATCACTGAGCATTTATCTTGTACTGAGTGTTCCCAATATATCATCTTATTATTATCATTCAACAAAGATGCTGAAACTCAGAAAGAAAATGGCATTTTTTAACCACATAGTGCCTGGCGAAGTTTACTTTTAACACAAAAATAATTATTGCACTAATGCCTGGTCTTGTGATTACCATACCACACTGCCTGTATAGAAGTCACTCTCATTCTTAGATGGAATAGGCATATTAATATATAAATATTCTGTCATATCACTAGGATGAATGTCCACATTTCCTGCAATGCAGACACAAAAAGCTAGATTGCCCTCAAGTTTATTTAAACAGGACTCAAGTAACAAAAAAACATGAGAAAATTATTCCAATGGAAGTCACATTGTCCTGGTCCACTAAATGTTCTCTCTATTTATACGTAACTCACAATTCAAATGCTGAGCAGAATAATGCCACTTAATAGAAAAGAAAATTATATTTGGAGGTCACTGTATTTTTAGGTCTCAAAACATTCTCATCTAAAAGGCTGGGACATGTGGAATGAAACAAACACGTCTCCCTAACAGCTTAAAGAAGTATGCTTTGTGAATTGTGTAAGGATTTGAGGCAAGCAAAATGTGATGATAGCACATTCCTGCCTTATTCATAATAGCCAGAACATGGAAACAGCCTAAGTGTCCCTCAGTAGAAGGATGGATAAAGAAACTGTAGTACATATACACTATGGAATACTACTCAGCTATTAAAAACCAGGAATCCCTGAAATTTGTGGACAAATGGACTGAGCTAGAAATGATCATAATGAGTGAGTTAACCCAGAAGCAGAAAGACTCAAATGGTATATACTCACTTATATCTGCATACTAGTCCAAGGGGCATGTCCCATGAAAGTCTTCACTTACCAAGAAACTGGCACAGAGGGGAGGACATCCTAGTGGGACTCTAAACACAATTTCTAATTGTTATAAATATCTTCTCATTTGAAAAACCTAAGACAGAAGAAATAAAATAAACAAAACTCATAACCCTTTGGAGGAACACACACTCACACATACACATACACACACACACACACATACACACATACACACACACACACACACACACACATACATACACACACACTGCATTGCTAAGATGATGATAGTAGGGCTCAAATTGCATGCTCTCAATAAATTGTCTTTTAGTAACTTGATCACCAAGAAAAACGTTTCCCAATTTCCAAACTACTTCATTTTGGAGTGCTAATTATAATATCTAAACTGAGATGAATCAAAATAAAATTAGGACTGAAAAGTAGAGGAAAAATACAACAGCAGTAAGAAGCATCTCAATGTACTTTAATAATAAATAACAAAGAAAATGGGCTTTATTTGTCATGTATATAGTTTCATAGATCACAAAACAGAGTAGGAGTAAAAGACAGAAGTTTGACTAAATGAATTTATTATCATATACTTTGTAAGAACACAACAGAGACTGGCTAATTCCTTTAAATCAGTTTTAGAGAAAAATTTATAAGTTAATATAACATAAACTAACTCAAATAATTATAAGTATACATTGAGATGTTTATATAAAAAGCCTAGTAACTAATTAGGCTTATGATTAATGTGGTGAATTTTAATTTTAATATTTAAATTTAACATACTTTTGACATAAAGCAAATTAAGAAAGGCTATATGTGCTGAATTCTCTTTCTTTCTTTCTTTCTTTCTTTCTTTCTTTCTTTCTTTCTTTCTTT
>OU015758.1:31946266-31996997 GCA_907169655.1 Acomys percivali
TTTCTTTCTTTCTTTCTTTCTTTCTTTCTTTCTTTCTTTCTTTCTTTTTTTGAGACAGTGCTTCATTGTGTAGCTCTGCCTGTCCTGGAACTGGTTCTGTATACTAGGACTGACCTTGAACTCACAGACATCCACCTGCCTCTGCCTCTACAATGCTGGAATTAAAGGCATGCGCTACCATTGCCAGTCCTCATACTAAATTTTCAAGCAGACTTGAATAGCAGATAAATTATCTTGTAAGGTCATAAGAAGCAGTCACACAGACACTTAAGAGGGCAATGAACCCTACACACACAGAAACACATGCTCACACATACAGGGACACACACATGCACACACACACATGTACGTGCACACACACATGTGCATGCACACACACACAAATGCACAGTTTAAAAACTGAAAACGAGAAAGTAAGAAATACGGTGATGCTGAGATCAAAGAGAAATATAGTATTAAAGGAGTTAAATTTTCATTTTGTTTTTATTAATAATGAAAAATTCTAACACATAGTAAGGTATGGGGAACTCATATTATAGCTACTGATAATAACAGCAATTGTAAGAATGAAATAATAAGACAGAGACTAAGAGCAAAAGACCCATGCTAAGATGGAAATAAGGATGGTGATATTAGAATCCTTAATTTATATGTCTCAGCTTAGTCAAAAAAAGCAAAATCTGTCAATGAATATAACAAAAATATGCCAAACGACACAGAAATCTTTATAAGTATTAAGTAATGAGACATTTAAAAATATTTTAAAATAGTTTGTTTTAGAGAAATGTTTGTTTTTAGTGCTCTACAGTTTGAATACTGGGAAAGAAAACCGTAAAATGCCAACCACTAAAATCTGAGATATTCTATGTTCAGAAACTCCTGAGCTTAAAAAATAAAAAAAAGCAGCCAGAGTTTATGGACAAACTATCTAGATTCAAAAGCCACTGCACATCAGAACCGGTGGAAACTACAAAGACGGCCCTAACAAGGGACTCTCTCAGGTTTTGATTGCTGTTTCCTTTTTACAAGACAAGATGAAATGAGGCAAGCAAGCATTTCAGTATGGAGATCAGTAGAGAATCACACAGAGATGCTAAGAAAAGCTGAAAGAAGGAAGTCCTAGCTATGGTAATAAAATGTGAAATTTTAAAAGTATCCAAAAGCATTCACTAACGCTGATGGAGATGCACAAAAATATGATGGTGATAATCTAATAGTATATCAATGGAACATGCTACAAACATATCCAATACATACACTAATGCATGCAAATGTTTGTAACTAATATTAATGAATTATATAGTGGAGAAGGCATAACAAGGAAAAACTACACAAATATATAGATTGAGATATTATACTACATATGCATTTACATTATTTGTAACATATATATATATATAGCTAAATTTGTATATGTATTTGTGTGAGATTATGTATAAACTGAAGTTGAAAAGAAAGAAGGAAGCACATATAAGGAACATAACAGGAAAAAATAGAACCTGTTAGTACGCAAGGAAGCAGTGAAAATGAGAAAAGTCTTACACTTTGGAAGTAAATTTGAAAGTCTAAATCAAATGCTTTTTTGTGATAAAAGAGAAAATCAGTCACAGAGAACAGAAGTTAAGTGCATTAAAATTAAACGTTTTAATGCTCATGGCCAAAAAAATGCTAAGGAAAATGTTGCTACCCATTCCTAAATGAGCAAAACACCATCTAGACAAAAGGGTGTTAACAGTGAGTTCTGACCAGCTCCTCAGGAGCTCATTTCCAAGCTATGTGAAATATTATAGAAATCATGGACGCCTATATCTTCCTTATAGTCATCCATAGAGCAAACACAAAATTAACATCGTAAACCTAAAATTTTATCACTTTAAAACCAATGAGGAAATTTCAGTAGATTCCACTTTCATATTCAAAACTGAACGAAAAGATGAAATCCTAAGAACAGTAAAAATTTAGCTCATAACCAAGCAGTTTTATACATAGAAAGTGAAGTAAGGCACACACACACACACACACACACACACACACACACACACACGTATTTGTATATTGTATATTGTATTGTATATTGTATAAAAGCTAGTATATAGCCTACAAAGAAAACAAAATGTTTTAAATTTATTAGAATAACTTGACTTTTTCGAATCTGCTTAAAATGATATTTGTGTTTGGTTCACATTTTATAGAATTAAAGAACACTAATAATATAAGAACACCACTATATAGGTAACACTAAAAAATGACTGTTTACTATTATCACAACTACTCATTTATTAACAGATGCACTTTAATACTATTCTAGAAGACCACTAAAATATATTTAAATCATCTCAGGGGGAAAAAGAAAAATAAATAGAAAATCAAAACACATAAAATAACATTTTATCTGATTATCTAACAGAAAAACATAAATAGGCTCAAAAAACAATAAATAAATTTGTGAGAATTAATAATTTCCCAGGACACACTCCAACTCACTTTTATAGTACAAACTACTTTTAATATTAAAATAATAAATATATAAATGTGGATTTCATAATCAATTTATAAAAATCACACTAATAAAATATAAAAAGCTGTACATCTATTTACATATTTTAAAGATTTCAAAAGTGACAATATAAGGCTCACAGGGATTTTAGTATTGTAAAAATGTTAAGTTCAAACCAAATCTACAGATTTCTTATGCTCCAAATAAAATACCAACAGACTTATTTTTGGAACTTGTACAAGCTGATTCTAAATTTCTTCTGTAAAAATAAACATGAAAAATTTGGCAGTTAAGTTCTGAAGAAATGAAAAGTAGTAACTAAGAGCATGTGAGGGGTTTGATATGCTAATAGAACTGCCATTGTCCGCTGCAGCTGTCTGATGAGGCTGACCAATGGGATGACAATTTTAAAAAATGAAAACACATATAAAAATGTACTATATCATAAACTTCACACCTTAAAGCATATCAAGAATTTTTTTGAGAAATGATGCTGGGGGGAAAAAACAGCTACTTATTAATGAAAAGTGTCTATTTTGCCACAAGATTGTGCCCCCGTAAAATCTCTAGGTCGCCCAAAGACCTGAAATATAAAAATAAATCCTTAAAATCACTAAGATATTAAAAATATTTTTAAATTATTTTTGTTATAAAAGAGGTTACCAGAGATTAAATAGAGGTTCCAATAGTCTATTTCTCATCATGCTGAGATAACACAAAATGGCTTGCTTATTAAGCAGCATTATTTCTATTATATGTAATGGATTATATATAAAATGTTAAATTATATTAGAATATTGGTAAGTATGCGATCAAAAACAGCTTTGTATGTTTAATTGTGAAATTAAGAGGTTCTTTGACTTGGGAATGCCGTTTAGAGAGCCTGTGGGGCATTTATAAACATGTCCACAAGCAAAGAAATTGGAGTAAGAGCATTCATTGTAGCCTTCCTTAAAGGAACAAAAGCCTGTAAAATCTTTAAATGGTACAAGGTAATACATGAGTAGAGTCAATTTCAGGGCACCTATAAAGCAAACACTCCACAGCTTTGCAAAGCAAGGAAGGCCTCAGGTGGTGAATGCATCCCTAAAATACAGGGCTAAAAAGGGGGCAGTGTATTATATAACTGTATATTAGTACAAAATGTTTCAGAATATTCAGTAAAGACTTTAACTTACTGCTGAGTTTGAAAGCCAAATATATAAAGTTTTCTTTTTCTATAGCTATATTTTTACATGCATATAATTCTTACAGGGAAAAAAAAACAGTAAAATCAGAGAGAGTACCTCATAGACTTTGTGTAACTACACAATAACAGTGAAAATTCATTCAAAAGCTTCTTGATTTACCATACTAATTCCTCACCTTAGTGTTTATTCTTTCAAGATAAAGCTACTATAAAGGCCACAGGGAGACTAACGGATACTCTACAGAACTGCAGTGGTTTGAACTGCTAAGGATAAATCAGAAAGCATCCATGTACTTTAAATGAACTCGTCAGACAGCATCAATGGGGATGCCAAATCGGCTGGAAAACCTCAGTCCTACACAGAGCTGCAGGCAACTAAGAAAAACTGGGAGCAGTAGCGGGGAGGGGGTCTCTTGCAGGCAAGAACATGCCAACTTGTTGTCCAGTGCCAAATGATTGCCTAAAAAGAAAAACAAACAAACAAGAAAAAAATTAACATATAGACGGTGAAGGCTATTAGAGGGAAGAGCATTAAGAATACATGCAGATCATCTGGTTTGGAGCTGGCTATACTACCTTTTTAGGCAAGTTATTCAGTCTTTTAAAGCTTCACTTTCTTGATGACAACATTGAGCTACAAGCAGCAACTTTACAGTGCAGTTGCGAAGAGCACACTCTGACGTACTAATATTGAATATACTTCCAAGACATTTAGAGGAGTTTCGGGAGGATTGTCCAAAAGAGATTATCTCTGTGGTATTGGCTCCTGCAGCTTCTTTAGGCCAGAAAATGGTTAGAGGTCCCAACAGATCCAGAGTAAATTCTAAAAGCTATAAAAACAAGAGAATGGAAACCACATGCAACTAACTGAGCAGGCTCAGCAACTCAATGAGCACGTCCTGAGCAGCGTGGAAAGCTCAGAGAAGCATGCGAGTTAGAGTCAGCTGGATTGCGTCTTGAATGATTTTTAAATACTCTTTAATTTGCTGTTGTTGTTAGTGACCTGACTGAGAATTTTTAGGATTTGCTAAAGGACCATTTTATTTGTTAACACTACCTCTTTTCTCCCAGTTTTCTTTTCTATCTGTTTTCTGCCTCTTATTCCATTACATAAATAGAGAGCCTGGCCATATGTGTAGTTTGCTTCAATTTCCCTCTTTATCCCCTTATAGAAAGTTGTTTTTAAGTGGACTATAACCAACAGAATGAAAGGCGCTAACTAGATCAAACAGTTAATTTTGAAAAAAAAATCTCAAGCCATGACAGTTATTTATGCTAGCTCTTTAAATTTAGTTTCTAGGAACACTATATCACTATGACAGTTAATTCAAACATCAGCGAGACCTGGTAAGCAAATTACTTTCCAAGTTTTCCCTAGTACCACTCCTTAGCCTTTTCCCAAAGAATGACCAATTGGAGGTGTATTTCTATAATGGATGAGCCTTCTGTCTGAGTATTCCATTACCTCACTCATTTAAAAGTCAATTTAGAACTTATGGACAGTGCCAAATTTACAACCCTGAGTCCAGACTCCTTTTTTAGTCTAGAGAGGAGTCATTGCATAAGTTGTCATGTTGCAAGCCTTCTGAGCCAACTCCACTCCATCATCACATTCTTTTTCCTGATGGGCATAAGGGTTTCAGACATGTAGGCTGCCCAATATTGTTAGTGCCGGTAAAGATAAGCAAATGAATCTGAGACCTTGACTCTACTGCACATTGTAAGTGCTCGTATCACTGCCAGAATCATATACTTTGGTAAAGGAAATCAAGTTCTATAGTCACCAAGATTTAAGCCACTTCAATTTCTGTTCAGTCTGTGACAACATATTAATAATCGGGAAGTTTTTGACAAGTGTTTCTAAGAGCATCTTCATGAAATGTGGGTAAATACAGGTCTAGAGAATAACAGGTTAGATCATCTTCTCTAAGAAGAAAGGATATCATGGTTGTTTGGGGAGTCAGCCTATTTGTGTGCACACCCTAGCTATAATTAGTGTCCTCTGAGTGGTTGGCAAATTCTGCTAGGGTAGGATTACTCTTGCTCTTTCACAGTATCACTGCTATATGAGGCTAGTTACATCATTCTAGCAAATGTCCAGTGCATGAGGGAACTGAGAGCATTGGCTGGACCAGAGGGAGCTCAGGTTTAGTCACACATATCCTGGAGTTTCAGTCTTGCCTTTTTCTGATAACATTCTCGGCTTGAACTATGCAAGTTTCCTGACGTGGTCAATGTAAGCTTTACAGAAACATCCGATGGATTGTTCAGCATGGAGCAAATAATAAATGGGATAAAACCAAACTATAGCCAAAAATGAGCTTCTTGGTAACAAAGATATACAAAGTTACCTCCCACAAGAGCAGTAACAAGGCCAAGGGCCCTGGGATTTTAAAGATGAAATAAATAAACATTTCAAAAGCGTTTTTAAGTGTGAGGGATGTCTAGGTTTATTGTTCGTATGTGCCTCAAATACTTCAAGTGTTCATGTGCTTCATAGTGTAGGGTCAGGCCAGCAGGGTAGTCCCTCTGTGCCCGTTCCCCTATGAAGCAGTTTTCAACTTTGTTGGACTGACTCAAACATTATCATTCTCTTAGAAACGCCTTCCTGACTCTCCAAATGACTCATTCTCTCTTCCGAGCTCTCTCAGGACTTGCACAAATTGCCTAATATGGAACTTACCATTTTAATATATTTAGGGATAGATTTATCTTCTTGAGATGAAGCCAGGTGTGATATTTGATTTATCCTTATAACCCTAAAACCTAAGCAATTCATAAGGTAGATACATAATTTAGATGAGATGAATTGAGTTCAAATATGACTTGCATCTCCCATGAGATCAAATTATGCATGTAAGACATCCCATAAATTTAATGAATCGCTACATTATCTCCAAAAGCCATAAAGTTGTTGTTGCATACTTTGGGCCAGTTAGTAAATTTATGTACAAATTAGATAGTAGAAACCCAAAAAAAAAAAAAAATGAAATTTTCAGAGGCAAGTGAAAAGAATGAGGTAAGTTTTAGATCCAAAACAAATTTTCTCTTTGTAATTACTCAAGGATGATATAAAAGCATGTTGGAGTAAAAGGAGTCATTCCACTCAATTGCCTACTGTGGAAGAATATTAAATATCTGTTATCATTATGATAGTAGTAACTACCTACAAAGCAATGGATGGTTATTTGTATTACCGTCGTGATGTCTGGGGGACAATTGAAAAAATCTTAGTTCAAGGTTTAAATCTCCCTAGTTTTCAACGCTTTCACAGGAGCAGCGCTCTATCATGGTAGGAAGGAATGCTTATTCATACACTGTCTTCATTCTTCAGTCATTAGTAAAAATGGGTCATAGATCATGCCGTGTTGTCTGTAACCTAGTTATATCTCTGGCAGAAGGGAAGCTTCAAAAATCACGATTTTGTACAGAAACCTTTAAAATCTCATTAGGTTCTGCTAATTATATTAATATCGAAAGCTTTAAAATTGCAGAGCTATTTTCAGCAGAAGATCTGCTGTGGACTTGTTCTGGAGAGGTTTTTCTCTCTCAACTTCCTGGGAACAAAGGAGAAGGCAGCTTAGGGCTCTAGCGTGACACCCTATTTCTGAGGCAGAAGAGTGAGTTCAGGGAAGCATCACGTCGCGAGTGAGCGGATTCAGAAGTGGAAAATGGGGATATTAGAGCAACCTCTCTAAAAAAACTCTGAGACTGGAGAAGCCTCTCCACTTGTGATCGATTTGCATCTCTGCCTGTGTCTGAATTCATATTCCACAAGCACAGATGGAGGTGTGATACATTTTTTTTTTGAGCACATCTATTTATTCAGATACCGGATTCAGTCTCTGAGTAGGGAGATGGTAAAGGCTGCTGTGAGCAGATGGCACATAGGCACTATGACTTTAGAAACAACATTCTTTAAAGATAAGTGGCACAGTAATAATAATAATACTTAGCACATATATTGCACCTTTGGTCTGCCAACATTAACTAATTAATCTTCAGTAGACCCCTGTGAGATAAGTAAGTGCTTAAAATTATCTCTATTATGCAGTCAAGTCAACTAAGAATGTGTCGGCACATACTGTGGAAGAATTGGCCCAAGTTAAAGACCGGGTGGATCCAATTTGCATGGCTCTTTAAGATTTCTGCTCTAGTAGAAGAGACTAGTATTTCTAGACACAGTGCTGTTTGAGGCACCAAGTGGATTGGAAGCAAGATATTACCCACCAGACATATTTCATTCAGAAGGTTTGTGCTGCAGAATTCGAAATTAGGCAACAGGAGAGTTGAGTCATTCCTCTGAAGATCAAGAGGTCATGGGTAGCATGAAGCAGGGTGAAATTATAAGGCTCCTGGTTGCACTTCCATTTGAAGAAAGTTGTTTGGATGCCTATATTTTTAAGGGGTATTCTTTAAAATATTGTACCAAATAAGGAGTTCAGAGAAGTCGAGGGATTTGCTTGCTGTATTCCATGCCAGAGAACTTTCCTCTGCAGTTGTTTGAGTCTTAACTATGGTCTCAGCCAGAGAGATTACTATCCCACTGGCAAAGAAAAGACTGCTGAGTTAATTATCAGTGACATAAAGGGAATGTCTCTTGTTATTTGGCATGTGACGAACAGGGGATTATTTACCCCTTACCAAATCACACTCTTAGAAGTGTGACTTGGGGGCAAGACACACACTTTCAGGCTTAGTTTGCTCATCTGTAGAATGTATCCAATTTCATCAACAATTTACAACTCAAAAGACCCAAGGTCACCCCACTTGTTCACAATTGTGAAAATCAGTTTTCATTGCTATTTCAAGTCTTAATTCTTTTTATTACCATATACTTTACCTTTTAGTTTCTTTCTTTATTTAATCACTTTACAGCTGATCCCAGGCCCCCTCTCTCTTTTCCTTCCAGTCTCACCCTCGTACCCTGCTCACACCATTCCTCCTTTTCCTTCTTCTGAGAGAAGGAGAAGCCCCCAAGAGGTACCAACCCAGCCTGGCACCTCAAGTCCCAGCAGAAATAAGCAGATCCTCTCACACTGGGGCAAGACATGGTAGCCCAGCTAGGTGGAACAGATGCAAAGATAGGCAACAGAGTCAGAAAGAGGCCCTATTCCTATTGTTAGGGGACCCACATGAAGATCAAGTTAAGCATCTGCTACATATGTGTAGGGGGGTCTAGGTCTGGCCCTTGCAAGATTTTCAGTTGGTGGTTCAGTTTCTGTGAGTCCTCATGAGCCCAGGTTAGTTTATTCTGTAGGTCTTCTTGTGGTGCCCTTGACCCTTCTGGCTCCTTCAATCCTTCCTGCTATTCTTCCACACAACTCCCTGAGCTTGGCCTATTGTTTGGCTTTGGGTCCCTTCATCTGTTTCCATCAGCTGCTGGATGAAACCTCTCAGAAGAATGTTAAGCTAGGCTCTGCAGGGATAGCCGAGTGTCATTAATAGAGTCAGGGGCTGGCTCTCTCCCATGGGTCTCAAGTTCAGTCAGTCATTGGTTTGCCATTCCCTCAATCCCTGCTCCATCTTTATTCCTACACTTCTTGTAGGCAGGACAAATTTGGGGTTGAATGAGTGGGTTGGTGTCCCCCTTCCTCCACTGGAAGTCCCATGTGACTGTAGGAAGTGGCCACTTAAGGCTCCTTAATACCCACTGCTAGGATTAATAGCTAAGATCACCCCCAATATACTCCCAGGAGCTTTCCTATCCTGGATATGCCCCCGCATAAATTTCTGTCTCTCCTGGTTGTCCCACCCCACCCCTACTCCCCACCCTGGTTACCCTTCCCACCAAGCTTCCTCCCTTCATCTACTCATATGTCTATTTTATTTCCTTTTCTGAGTGAGATTCAAGCAACCTACCTTAGGCCCTCCCTGGCTTCTTTGGGTCTGTGGACCATACAATTTCCAGGCAAATGAATGGAACTAGAAAATATCATCCTGAGTGGGGTATCTCAGACCCAGAAAGATCCGCATGGTGTGTACTCACTTATACATGATATTATCCATAAAGTACAAGATAGCCATATATATTCAATACTTGTGATATAATCACCATTTACCCTCAACTTTTCTTTTTTCCCACTTTGAGCTACATTGTTTTATGTGAACGATGTCAAAATTAAATCTCTCTGAGAATAAGAGGGATAGTGGATAGTGGATAATGGATAGTGGATAGTGGATAGAGGATGTGATAAGAGGATGTGATGGTTAGAGCCAAGCTATAGATTCCATGTCTTGACTATGGGTATATGGAGTCAAAGTCTGTTGAACACACATCACATCTGAAACATAGGATACTTCTTGGTCCAGAGATATCTCCCTCTTTAGGAACTGTGTAATCCCACTCCCTTGAATGGCAGAGCTTTCTCTCCCTCTCTCTTGACTAGTTTTATTTCTTTAGATCTTTTTATATTAAGTTTAAGGTTATATCCAAGGACTCGCATGGAGCCACTTCTGACTTTCAAGTTCATGCTAATCTTGTGTGATGAATTTGGATGTTTCATCATCCATACACCTTCTTTAGATCAATGGGTGACTTTGTCATCTAATTTCTTAAACTACTATAAGTATTTGTATTGTTATCTTTTATAGCCCATACACACTTACAGCTCAAATATATCATGATAACTAAACTCATGCACATACAATATAATGACAACTACACCGAGAGTATAAGAGTCTTCCAAAAATTATATGTGTGATTATCATATTTTAATACTCAGTGAGATATTTTTCTCTCATGCCTACAACAAAGAAATGCTCATAAAGTTGTTTTGCATGTTTACAACCATTTCCTACATAGTGAGTTAGTTACTTATTCTTAACAAGCTACTTTCAGTAGGTAACATTTAGCTTGTCTGGTGGAGAAAGAAATTCAGGTTAGAAAATAGATCAGAAAATTAAACGTGGACACTCAAATAGGGTGTAAACCAGAATGGAGAGATTCTGACTCTCAATCCATGGGAATGATTGATTAGTGATACATAGGTAGTGACCCATCTGGGCTCAGAGCTAACATGACCCACAAGGCCTCTTTCTTTCCATGAAGCATATATGCATTGCTCTAGCTGAATTCGTCTGTAAAGATATCATGATATCTTTAAGGTCTCACCTTTGCTATTAGTTGTCAGGTAGTAATTAAAATAATTAAAAAGTATTAGATCATAATAGCTGGCTGAAGGGAGAAAAGAGCATTGCCAATGAGAGGATAAGCAAAACAGATGATCTCTGGGACTTTTCCTAAATTTGTTACATTTAATTAAGTCGTTGTCC
Organism: Acomys percivali; assembly: GCA_907169655.1. Taxonomy (NCBI): domain Eukaryota; kingdom Metazoa; phylum Chordata; class Mammalia; order Rodentia; family Muridae; genus Acomys; species Acomys percivali. The sequence continues at coordinate 31,957,228 of OU015758.1, forward strand.
ATAGGTGGAAAATCCTTAAAAATTGAAATGCTTTCAATGACAGGCCCCAGGCTTCCTGTCATAAAATCACTCTTAGAATCCACGGCAGTCTTTACTAGAGTCAAAAGGATCTTACTTAGCTTCATTTCACCCATAGTAATTTTCCATCCATCAGTGTTTTTATGTAGTGTTTGAATTTTTATTTTTCTTATTAATGTCAAATTTTTATTAAATTAACCATAATGCAAAGGAACAACTGGGAGCTGTCATGCCCTTGACTAATATTGATGGCAATCACTGATATGTTTTTACTGCAATACTCTAAATTTTTCACTTAGATTTCTCATTATACATGAGTAATACTAGGTGCCAAATCTCAAAAACTGACCATGGTATTGAAAATGAGGAAAATTGTAGATGTGTTTTATTTTCTTCATGAAATTATTAAAAATAGCCACTATTGACTTTGATAATGAAACAAAATAGAATGCCAACTTCAGTGCATAACATTGAAAACATGACAGTAATAGAAAGCAATCTGAAATATTCTTACAATTTTTTCTTTATCAAAAATAATCAGCATATCACCTTACTTGTCTTTATATTTTTGCTCATGACTAGTTTGTTGTTGTTGTTGTTGTTGTCGAAATCACACAACTTAAAGACAGTAATCCTTTGAGAACTCCTCTTTCCATAATCAGATGTCTGACCACAGGGACTACAAGGACACTGGAAGCCGTGTCACCCGTGTGGCAGCCAGAGTTCATCAAGTTTACTGTTCTGGTTGCTGTAATTGAATATAAAACTTCCTTGGTTTCTGAGCATTGAACACAGATCCCAATAAAGGACCATTAATAAAAAAGCAAATATTACATGATATTAGTGTTTATCTTGACTTTCACTCATACGTCACACAGGAAGTCTGGAAAAGATTGTAATTATAAATTACACAGGAGAGAGAGGGAGGGTCAACAAGATTATTTTTCTTGTCAAATTAGTGAAATTGTGAACGCATCATTTTCTATTCTATTCTGATGGTGATGGAAAGAGGAGTGGAAATCTACTGATAATGACACAACTAAAGACGAGAATTCAGTTCTTCCCTATTTTTTTCACATCCACTTTTCCCTCCCAGTTATGGGAGATCTCTTTTCATAGTATTTGTCTTCAAATTCATGGGGCTGTGCTGGTGAGGCAGTCTCAGTAGGAGTCTGTCTTCTTGCCGAGGGACCGCCAATTATTTGTAGTGAAACTAAAACAGAGGAATAAATATTGCATGTTGATGGATGCTTGTCAGGGGAGAGAGTGAGGTGCTCTCAATGGGGTTTGTCAGACACAAAACCCTTCAGCAAATCTGCATTTTCCATGGCAAAGTGGCTAGAAATCTCCAGCTGCTTCACTGGTGAACCTCAAGATTCATCTCATAAATTTAAATTATAGATGACATAGCACTGGAATGGAAATAGATGACACCTTTAAAAATAAATCTAGTGCAACATTTGGGGAAAGGAATCACACATTTAAAAGGGGGGAAAAAAAAGAAAGTTCCAACGTGCCAACGCAGAGCCTTTATTTGTTGTCCTATTTACTCTTCTCTGTCTAAAATTAGCATCTCTCTTACTTTTTTCCTTCTGTAGTCTCCTGTATAAGGCTCGCAGTCAAGGTGCTATGGAAGTTTTGTGCAACTCAGAGGGTAAGCTGGGCACAACTAGGATGGAAAGCTTGCCAAGGTTGGGAGCCAAACTGGCAAAGTTTCCTGTCATGTCAGCATTTGAGTATTACTGCAATGCTATCCTTGTATCACTGGAGAAAGAACTTGGGAAGAGCAGACAGAAACACGAAGAGCATCCGAAGGAAAGTGCATCTAGCGTCAGTAGCGATGATGGCTGTATTGGACAAGGCTGAACTTTAATAGTTTAAGCTGTAATCCAATCATATGAAGTTGTTCTTCTTAAGTGTACTCCAAGAGATCTTGACTCCAGCAGGTTTCTTGATCAGCTATTGGTATAAATTAGTAAGGAATTTAAGTTTCAAAACTCGCTGCATCAGCTAGACTTGCTTGAATTATAAGGAAATTTCTGCTGGGCAGGGCATGAAGAAATTTGGAGAAGAAATTGAAAGGACTGGATCTAGGAATATTTTACAACTTTCTATATTTACCATATGCTGATGTAAAAGTCAATGAAAATTTACAACATGTGTTTGCAGAAGCTGTGGTAAAAGACATCAAGCGAGCAAAAGTCTGTACCTAAATCAGACCAGTAAACTGGGAAAAACAAGTAAATGAAAGCAACATCCAGAAACAAACAAGTTAAAGCCGTCTTCTACTGACTTCTGACCTAAGAAGGGCAAATAAATACGCTAATACTTGGTTGACCCAACGTAAGATACCGGAGTGTTGTGCCACACTACATCAGACGCGATTAGAAATAAACAAAAACAGTAAACATTAAGAAGATGTAAGGCACAGAGACCCTCTAAAGGAAACTGCACAACGGACCTGGTGTCTCCAGGTCATCACAATAGAGGAGCCAGTGGCTCAGGAGGCAATCAAGCTCTGGGGTGAGAGTTAAAGGCTTACCATTTCCTATACTCACTCCCCACTTTCCCTTGATTACAAAGAGTCAAATATATTCTCAGCAAAGCATCAATTTTGCTTTTCAAGTGACACTTCACGTGAAGAGCTCAGAAAACCAAACACCTCAAAGGAAGTGCTGAAAAGGCCCGGGAGCAAGGCCTCCAAGTGACTCATTCCCTATTTCCATACCCTGGGTTTATCAACTTTCTTAATAGGCCATATGTGCTGAGAATTATATAATGTTAAACATGAGGAACATTTCTTGGAAAATATTTTCCATTCTTCCTGAAAGCCAATACATGTTAAGTCCAGTGTCCAGGTAAAATACCCCCATCTAGTGCACATTTCGATATAATATTGTTGAGACCCTAAAGGATGAGCATTTATCTGTGTGTTTCATAAGGCAGCATACACAAACCCACACAGGTAAATGATATACCGCGCCATCACATGGTCACCATATCCATTGGTTTTAACCCCAGATTACACAAACTGTTGATTAGAAAAGAATACAGAACTAGCTGAAACACAGCATAAATCATTAATTTCACAAGAACTGATTTTCTAGTATAATATAAATGTACCTATGTAATATAACAAGAGTGTCAACAATGTAAACTTTGAAATCAATTTTAAAAAATCATACCAATAATGCGATGACAAAATTCATGGTATTTGTTCTTCAGGAATAAAACAGTATTGCTGGATGCAGTGACAGTCGACTACCCAGCAAAACACTTATTTCTGAGCCGTCAGAAGCACTGAATTATTTCTGAGGAATCATCAAAGTAATTTACAAATAAGGTACAAATTTTACCAGACTTTACTACTTTTCTGCATAAGGAAGAAAAAAAGCCCTAACTGGTGCATGCACAGTGAGAACCATTGCTCTTGCTATGCAGTCAGGTCCTGTGTGAATCAAACGGATATGTGAACAAATGAAACTCCTGTGACCCCTGCCAGAGAGGATTCTGGGAAGGCATTTGACATTGCTCATTTCTTGTGCAGAGTTCAGTGTTTTATGAAATGTGCAGTCCCTTTCTACATCTTGGAATTTATAAATAAGCTTTACTTTCCTTACTCATATCTGACCTAAACTGTTGCGCGTGGAAACTCGGAGGACTTTTGAAGAGTAAAATTTCTGTCCACAGGAGAGGAAATGTGTCATATTCATACATGTTTCCAGATTGTAACTTCACAGTAGCATATTGAGACTCTTTTCATTATCTTTCCATAGAATCAGAGAACACCCCAAAAACACAATTGCTCATTCAGGAAATCTTTCAGCTATTAGCAGGCTCTTTAGGTATTTGCTACAGCAAATATTTTCTTAGATACCCACAACTATGATATAATTGACTCAAGATGTTTTTGGATGTACTTGGAATTTTAATAGCCATGTCCATAAACATGTATGTAAACATTCTACCAAAGTATTTATGTGTATTCCCTCAAGAATAAGAAAAATGGCTAATTGGTCCTAGAAATATCAGTTTTAATATTTTTTATTTTCCTCTGATATTTTATATGTGTGTACAATGTATTTTGATCGCATTCATATTCCACTACCTCTCTTTATGGCTTCTTTTTAACTAAGAAAAAGACACAATTAAGTAACAGCCCAACTTTGATGCTCTAGGTAAGGAAATGACTTGGGAAAAATAAGCTGGTCTTCACAGATGTTACAGTCACTATTCAAATAATATCTTCAGAACGATTGACACATAAGCTCTCTATGTTGCAGTTTTTGTGGGCTCTTTAACGGATGTAAAATATATGTGCATGTTATTTGGGGAAAATATTTAATCATATAACCCAATGAAGCTGGCAGGATTAGGATCTTAGCTCTGTTGTTGCTAAGCACATGAACCAGGTTCCTTCACCTGCCTCTGTCTTACAGTTCTTCCTAGAAACATGGGTTAAAAAGTGCTACCTCTCCTCCTTTGCATGGTTTTTATTTTCAGACATATATGTTGTTGACATGTACAAATTCTTGAACAGTGTTTATAGAAATCCAGAATTCAACCAATTTTAATTTTACTGCTAATTTAGCCATGAAAGTTAAAAATAAACTGCAACAGAAAACCCTTTCTACTTTATATTAATGAACAGACTGATTCCGAAAAGAAATGCATTTTAAATACCACATCAAATGATTGGCAACCTGTAGCTACAGCTCTTCAAGCCATATCATTATTCACACAAAGAGTATCTGGCCAACATTCAGCCTCACATGGTGGGAGACAATATATTTGGTCCATCATGTCAGTGAGCAAGAACTTTCTGTCAAGGATGGAAAATTTAAGGTAAGGTTCTATCACTGTAAGTGTAACCAAAGAATAGTATATATGCATGAACATATCATGAACACCTGTTATTGTGAGCAATTACCATATGTTATTAGAACTAGGAAAGACTATATGGTAGGTAATAAATACAGGTTAGAGTATAGTATATATGCCTATACTATGAGGCATCTTCTCTCCCTCACTCAGAATGTACATACAGTAACTACATAATGGTCCATCACCTCATAATCACAATGGACTTGCTTAGAAAGGCACATAATAACTGCAGTGAACATAGCAATCTACCACAGGAAATCTATATTATTTAGTTAACCAACAATATGGTTTGACAGGTTCCTTTAAAAAAATAAACAAACCGGCACATTCTGAAATTTATCAAGTGCTTTTTTTTTTCAAATAAATATCCATGCTGTGTTTCAATGTTCTGTAAGCCTTGACATTTATGCTGAATTTGAAACTTGCTATGAAAATGGGAACTTGGATTTCTCTAAATGAAAGGCTTTTGGAGTTGATAAACAATTCTCGCAGTAGCTTAATAGATTCCCTCTCAATTTCAAGTCCAAATGTCATAGCTAGAGACTATGAAGACTGAAAAAGTGGGCACTTTGTTGATGTTTTCTCTCCTATTACTGTTTTATAAAGGGTTTTGTTCCAACTAAACACAACACATCATATGGTCTCTAGTTAACACTGGCAGAAAAAAAGTTGAATTTGCAGAGTTCAAAGAGACTGAACAGATCGAGATAACAGGGCCTGAGGATATCTGCTTTTATATATTTTTCTCATATTTAGTAGTATGCATAAGACTACATGGGCTCTGGATGGAGAGCATTATATTAAAAGAGTGTAAATACTCCCTGAAACAGATGCCATATTTTAAGAACTCTGACAAAAACAAGGGACTGAGGCCAAGCTGACATTCACTTAGCAACTAACAAAAGTTGTCTGTGAATTAATTCATCTATAGCATTGGAGGGACTGGACACATTCAGCACAATTGATCGGGCTACCTTTGAGAAATATCATAAAGATAGAAAGACTCCTTCAAAACAGCAGGATAATGAACAGCTAAAATGAGGAAATCGTGCCACACCTCTACTTGTCCTGTTACTGTTGACGCCAGAGTCACAATCGAGTGGTGTTTTTTATAGGGTGATATTGTTAATTAGAGACTAGACTCAAGGGGTCATCAGAAGGGAAGGTCGTGAATTCACCCCTGTTGCTCCTACAGAAAGGACTTACGTGTCCTTATAGATGTTTTATTTGAACTATATTGTGTGACAAGAGTTGGCTCTGGAAATATATATAAAATATCTAGTTGATTAACTTCTGTCATTTAGAGAAATCAGGAAAAGATGGGGGTAAATTAGTCTCATATTATGTGGCAATGATGAAATTGTCATGTTTCTTTTACCAAGATATTTGGCTTGAAGTCTAGTTACTTGCTCATATTATTTAGATTATGTTTACTTCATAATAAGACTTTTTCCTAAAGACCCCTATATGTAATTATTAGTTTAATGATCTAAAAGAACAACCCTAAAGTAACAGAATAAAATACTCAGAATAGTCAGGAGGTCACTAAATGGGGGGGGGGGGAATACAACATAAAGCCCAAAGGCTCACAGTTCAATGAGAGCCGCTGAGTCTGTTCTCTGACGTGCAGGATCAGCTCATTACTCCAATTCTGACCCAAAAGAGAATAAACAGTTAGTTGCTTGGCAACAGGACTGCTGAGAAAAGAGGTAGATTTGCTGTAATGTAGGTCTTTGCACATCATACAACCTCTACAACCAGCAACTTCCTATGAATTCTGCCTTGGCTTACAATAAGATTGGCATTCAAATACTTAATAGAATACCACTTAAGTAGAAGGATATTTAATATGTATTAAGGTCTATCTTGGTTTATTTATTCATTTTTCCCCTCCTCCTCTTCTTCCTTTTCTTCTTCTTTCTTCCCTTTCTTCTTCTGCATGCCATGTTCCTCTTGCGTCATTTGTATATGCATGTGGTGTGTGTCCACATGTTTTCATATATATGTGCAATTGCCAGTTCATGTGTGTGTGTGTGCATGTGGACAGAGGCCTAAGAATGACATCAGTGTCTGCCTACACCACTATCCAACTTACCCTTTGAGATAGTCCTTCTAATCATGGCTACTCTGGTTAGCACACATCTTTTCCTAATCCCTGTCTCTGCCTGCCTGGAAGTAGGATTGCAGGCAGTCTCCTACACTCTCTTAGCTCTTACATGAGTTGTGGAAACCCCAACTCCATGCTTGTACCACAATGTTTTCCTTGCTGAGTGTCTCTCCAGCCCTACCTTACATAATGTTTAGAGATCTTTACTCATGCCTACCTGTATAAATTAGAGAATATATGTATATTATATACTGCACATCTATGAAGAATATATTCAAGAGAAATAATACTTACATATCTGTAAAAATGCTATATATTTTTAAAGTAAAATAATTTTATTATAAGATATGTATGGGAAATTTCAGAGCCTGGTCTAAAATAAAACACAAAGAAATACAACTTCCTTGGCAAGTTAAATGGTATTGAAACTATTTGTAAGCATGCTTACAGTGAATCTATGCTTATGCCACCAGCTTCTTAGAACTCACAGTACAGGCATTGGTCTCTTTGGCTCACAAGCCAAGGAGAAAGGACAGGGGTTCTCAGAGAAGCCCAGTAGGAAAACAGTCCTGAAGACATCTCAAGAAAAGTAACTGATTCCAGAGAGATGATATTGCATCCCTTATAGTATTGTTTTAATATAAGTGTCATTGTTGTTGTTGTTTGTTTGTTGTTTGTTTTGGTTTTTCGAGACAGAATTTCTCTGTCTAGCCTTGGCTGTCCTGGACTTGTTTTGAAGATCAGGCTGGCCTCGAACTCACAATGATCCACCTGCCTCTGCCTCCTTAGCGCTGGGATTAAAGACATGGGCCACAACGCCCAGCTAAGTGTCCTTGTTTTAAAAGTAAACTTCATGCTAGGTTACTAGAAGGGCTGTTACACCTCATGCGTTTATAACTCTGCTAAACCAACTTGAGTTCTGTACTAAAGGAGGTGGCCTTCTTGAATCTGATTACATTGGGGAAAATTTAAAAGTTCACAGTAAGAACAATAGCTCCAGACACCACAGATGGAAATTTAAATGTGGTGCGATGCTGCACATCAGGAGCCAGCTAAGGTAACTGCTCTGCAATCTGTGAGTTACTTGTGTAAAAAGGTCCCGTGGCATCTCCCTAACAAGAGCAGAGTGTGAGCGCCAGTGTTTTGACTTGCTCCTGTCTTCCAGTGCATGAGCTCCAACCACCTACTCAACAGTTCACAACTTAAATGACTTTAAGGTTAATCAAGTCACACTGTTAGTTTGTCACAAACATGCATATCAGGAAATGCAACTAGCAACTTTCACATTCTGCTATAAGATCCTCAGGAAAAACATGGCCTACCTCTGAGCCATGAGCACAGCAATCACATCTTCTTTTAGTTTGGAAAAACGTGGGGGTGAAGTTTTGACTATTTTTTTCCTGTTATCCACTGCTTAAACTAGCGAAGTGCTTTTATCAGTGGGAACCAACCCTAACGCATGAATGTGCATGAAATAGAGATGTGAACGTGCATACAGGATGTAGTCCATGCCCTCTGGGGCTCTTCCAAAGCTATTCCTGATAAATACTTTCATTAATGATAAATTAAAATGTATTTATAAAACACGTATGTATACTTTAACTTATAATTAATTTTGACATTTTATTAACACTTGCAATAGTTTTAATCTAGTGAGAGCCAAACAACTCATAATAATTTATTTAAATAGCTACTCACTTAATAGTTAAAGTGTCCTAAGACTAAATCTGCCTTACACTGTATTTTCATTTATATTTGAATATTTATAATGAGATGTCACAATCACTTACATAAATTTACTTTCAAACTCTCTTTTTAATTTCTTTTACTTTTGTCCAATTACCCCCATGATTTTTTTCAGTCTCATTAAACCATGTCAATCTTTGAATTGTCTTCCCTTTTCCTTGCTATGGTTTATTTAATAACTTCTCTGTTGGTGCTCAGACTTAAGGCATGAGATCCAATCCAACATTCGCATTCAGACTAAGGACTAGAAGTTACCATTGCTGTTTCAGTGGATGAAGACTCATGTTTAAAATGTTAGTTAAAGTGTAAAGTCACATACTTAAGGTGCAACAAACTCAGGGCTGGAATGCAAAATTAATGAACTACATTCCTAGCTGTTAACACTGCTGAACTACAGCATAACAGCTCTCACTACTGTTCTCATTTAAGAGAGTCTAGTTGTGTGTCTATTAATTTTTGTTTTTTCTTTTTGAGTGAAAATACAAAGTTCAGAGGCTAGGGAAGTGAAGGAAATAGGGAAGGAGTTGAGGAGAAAACAAAATATGAAGGAAATTTTAAAATAAAATATGTGGGAAAAAACTTTTGTTGTCCCCAGAACTTCTGAATAAAATTAAACATAACTTATTTGTTCAGATCTGAGCAGTGAAGGAATCAAGTAAAAGCTGGTGTTAATTTGAAATGGCTCCTGTCTCTTTTTTAAAATATGTATTTAATTTTATAATATTTGTTTTATTTTATAATATCACGTTTTTATCTTTTGTGTGTATGTACATGTACGTGTGAGTGTGAGTGTTTGTGTGTGTGTGAATACGTTTGTGTGTGAATGTGTGTGTGTGTGTGTGTGTGTGTGTGTGTGTGCACTACCCTCAGAGACCAGAACATGGCTTGGGGGTCCCTGGAACTGGAGTTACTTACTGATGGTGTGGGCCACCATGTGGGTGGTAGGAACACAATCTGGCTTTTCTTCTAGAGCAGTGAGAGCTCATCAGTGCTAAGCCATGTCTTCACAAAGCTTCACGTTTCTATGTAAGTTATTGTCACTTAATACTTTTCCAATGCTTTGCAATAAACAAGGGCTACTCTTCAGAATTAAAGATGACTAAACAACAGGTACCAGGAACTAAGTGTTCTTGAAAAAATATTGGTATTAAATTATAGTTGGGGACAGTGGTTTACCAAATTGGTACAGTGTCACATTTGATGGATGGAGTAAAATTAAAGAAAACAAATAAACCAAACCACTCAGATGGCTCAGTGTGTAAGGGTAGTTGTTATTCACCCTTCCTTATGAGCATATGTTCAATCCCCATGACCCACATGGTAGAAGAAAATGAACTCCTGCAAGCTGTCCTCCTATCTTCACACACAGGCTGTGAAATGTGTGCTTGCTCTTGTAAACGGGAACACACACACACACACACACACACACACACACACACACACTGTACACATATGCATGCATGGATGTGCATAAATAAATAAATATAAAGTATATGATAATAAAGAAACCAATAGATAAATATGGAGGGCCTCAAAAACAGACATACACACAGTGACCTTCATATAAACACTGCATTTGTTAAATGTAGAATTTGGAAAAGCCTACCAGCATCAAGACCTAAAGCTTTCAAGTTGAAACCAGCAGATCACTACGGGTTGGATTTCACTGTTATCAAGTCATTTGCTGCATTTCTACTTTATTCTCCTTGCTGACCACACAGTGAGACCCTTACTTCTGACATGTGCAATATGCAAGAGCGTAAGGGACCAGATACAGAGTAGGCAACAGAGACTCACGTGATGTACACAGGAGGGAAGTGAGAACACGATGCAAGTTTGGGGCGGTAATGATCAGATATGACGCCAACTTCTGCAGTGTTTTCATTTTCTCAGGCACAATCAAGTGTGCTGACAACTGAAAGGCCTGCAGACGCACTGCTTTACAGCAGTACCCACAGGACTGAGATGGGGTAAAACGAAGAAAAGGCAAAGCACTCTCATTTAAAGTTCATCCCTATTAATGGACTGAAACTTCCTTTAGGGAACAAGAGAGTTGACGAAGTCAAGACACCCAAAACAGATGTTTTCAGAATATTGTTACAAGGAGAGAGATTGCTGTAGTTTAATCACTGAGCTGAAATCTGAAACCCTTAAAGTACGTTTTTAGTCTGCTGATTCTGACCTCCTACAGACCTATTAGAGCTAAATAATTGTTGTTGGTATGACAACCTCAGGAAGAAACAAAAGGCTTCACTTTCTTTAAGCGAAGCCACAAAGTTATTCTGGAGAAGAGGAAATAAGAAGCAAGGTGGCAATAAAGTAGGGTGGTTTATGATATCACTGTGAATAATCACATTTTGCTTCAAGTGTGGTTTAGATGACAATCGGTCAGAGGGATAGCCCCAAGGCATCACTGATGAGTGCAGCTTCATTGCTTCAAATCGAAGTTATTATTAAGCCAAGACTGATCACTGAGTTCACGTGAACAGTAAGATTCTAAAGTGTCATGTCAACGCTGTAAGTCTGAGGTCCAACGCAGTGCCACAAGTCAGTAGCGAACCTATTACTGGCTCTGATGGCAAAAGCTTAGGCATATTAACAATATTTGGTAAGAGGTAAAGGATTGCTTTGCAAATATGTAGAAGAATTATGTAAATAAAAGCATCTACAGTCTTGGTTGCTTGGTACTGATATATGCCTGTTTATTTTTAGTGCTATTAAGGTATAGTGATGCACTAAAAGCTACCCACAACGCTATAAAGTTTGATGAGCCTGATTCTTAATACTGCCTATCCTACCAAGACCATGGACATACACATTATTCCTCAAGTGGTCATGTGTGTCAATATCTGGTCTTCCATCTTTTACCTGACAGTCTCTGAAAGTCACTTTATTTCCCTCCACTATAGATTAGTTTGCATGTTCTAAAAATTTTTATAAATAAAATCGTAAAGCATTTCTAGTTAATTTTCAGTTAATACAACTTTTTTGATATGCCCATTTAGTCACATTTATTTAATTATTTAATAGAAGTATAGGGCACAGTCACTTGGTTTTTAGTTACTTATTAATTAATGAATATAGAATTTGTTTTATTTTCCACTCATGAATAAATTTTCTATCAATGTTTTTGAAAATGTGGATATATGAGATCATTCTTTTACTAAATTTAAATGAAACTGTTATGATTTATGGTTGACTACATATTCTACATTTCAGTAGCCAAGATGTTTCCTAAAGTGGTTATAAATTCTCAGTCACATCAGTACATAAGTCTAAGCATTGTTACATTAATCATTAGTAGATTCACAAAGTTACATTAATTTTAATCATTTTAACAGTCTGCTGGAGCTAAAAAAGAAACAACACAACAACAACAAACATCCTGAGTGTCTGAGTGTGGTAACCCAGACCCCAAAATATAAATATGACATATATTCTCTAATATATGGATGTTGACTTTTTAGCCTTCCTGTTCATGACATAATCCATATAACCAGAGAGATTAGGTATAGACTATGGAGGAGGGAGAAAGAGAAGACTACTCAAAGGAGGGGAAAGGGAATATATAGTTATAGAGTAACAGGGATGAAGAAAGACTGGAATGGGAAAAGTAAGTGAAAGAAAAGAGGAAATAAAGAATAGAACATTCTAGAAGGAACACAAACACTAAGGGACATTTAAGGGGTCATATGGAAACCTAGTACTATAAAATGTTCTTTAAAATATACATATATGTATGTATATATGTGTGTGTATGTACTTATACATCTATATGTATACATGAAATCTAAACAGTCACCAAATAATAGAGAAGATGATGCTCCAATTATACCTTTTCAACTACCAAGTGAAGCTTATAGAGCCAGAAAAGAGTTATATCTGACTGTTGTGTTGGTCAAACTAACCCCATTGAAACCCCCAGAGAACACATACTATTTCCTAGTCTATTTGAATGCTTTTTGAAAATGACAGTAGTGTCCTACTGCTGAAAATGACACCCACACAACTCATTGAACAATTACAAGTCAAGCTGGTGCCTAACTAGAGTCTTCACTCCAACTAACTAGTGCTCATGGTACCAAAAAGGAGAAATGTAAAAACAAGCCCAGCTACAAACCTTGCAATCTGATTGCATGATACACTGGTGCAATAATGGCAGAATCTTTGTGACAGTAGCCAACCACTGTCTGATTGGATTTAAGGCTCACTCCATGAGATGGAATCTGTGGCTGACACTTCTTGGGTGCCAGGAACCTGAGACTATATTGGAAACTATCCTAGGGAAACCCAAATACTATTATTCTATTAAAGGAGGAAAATAATCCCTGAAGACATTTTTCTATAGCCATAAATATGTCTCACTCAGCTGACGTAGATAACCTTCCTCTTGCAGTAGATGGAACTACTGCATAAAGGCTCACAACTGGACAATGTTCAGAGAGTTGATGACTTTGGACTACAGTTATAATTGAGAAGTATCCATCACGGCCTTCCTCTCGAGGCTCAGGGAGCTATACAGAGAGGGAGGTAGGAAGATTTTAAGACCCAGAGGGAATGGAAGACAGCTAGGGAACAGTGTTGTCTTCCAGACACAAAGGACTGGCACACTTAGGAGTTCACAGAGACAGTGGCAGCATGTACAGGGCCTGTACAGGTTCAAGTTAAATGGAGTTCTAAGACTGAGAGGCGGAAGTGGGCATGAGTTCCCCCCCCCCCCGCCTCTAAACTAAGAAGCTCTCTGCTACTGAAACCTGCATGCAAAAAGAAGAGCTTCTTCTCACCTATGGCATCTCAGCAGGTAAACAAACCATGTTTAAGTGTATACCCTATGCCTGGCAGTAAATGACTAACACAAATAAGCTCAATGGTGTTTTTGTAGGATGGTTGTTGTTTTATAACATTTGAAAGAATTGGTTAATGAATTTTTACTTTCTTGGGCATATCTTTTTTTACATTTTATTTTATTAATTTATTCTTATTACATCTCAATGGTTATCCCATCCCTTGTATCCTCCCATTTCTTCCTCCCTCCCATTTTCCCCTTACTCCCCTCCCCTATGACTGTAACTGAGGGGGACTTCCTCCCCCTGTATATGCTCATAGGGTATCAAATATTGAAGATTTAAATTCTGACAAAATTGGTTGGTTTTTTTTGTTTTTTTTATCTTGTAAGTTGTTCTTTATCACCGTAAACTAGAAATATTTTCTTGATATAAACAAAAAAGATTTTGTAGTGTTTTCTTCTAACATGTTCATGGTATGGTGTAAAATTTAAAGTATTGTTTTTATTTCTATGCTCATTCAAGTTCCCAAATAATGACAGGGAGACCTATCACACATATCAATAAGCTTTAATCACTGTTCATCTACTCTAACCCAACTGTGCTGGTCTGGACTATTTCCCAACCATGTGCGTGCCATCCAGTACCACCCTAGCTGCTCCTGCTCCATCATGTCCTCATGGAGATCCTTTCCTGGCCATCTCTTCATGGCGACCTCCTCATCCCTCTTTCTCTACCTTGTACCCGTCTCCTTGGATCACAAGTCTCACCTCAGCTATGTGGCACAGCCATAAGCTGTTCAGCTCTTTATTAACCAGTCAGAGTTGACAGAGAATAATTTTTACACAATGTTGACACAGGAGATGCTTCAATAGTAAAGGCAATGCCCACCAAGGATTGCAACCAGATCTCTAGGCACAGAAGTCAGCATCTGAATTCACTCTGCACAAAACTTCCCCTCAGCAGGATGGATCTTTTGTTTAAGTCTATGATCCATTTCCAGGAGATTTTATGTGTGACATAAAGTGTTAACTGGTCTTTCCTCCCTTTCTTCTTTTTCTTTTTTTTTTGGGGGGGTGGGTTGTTTTGGTTTTTTGAGACAGGGTATCTCTGTGTAGCCTTTGGCTGTCCTGGTTTCACTTTGTAGAACAGGCTTACCTTGAACTAACAGAGATCCACCTGCCTCTGCCTCCCTAGTGCTGAGATTACAGGCATGCGCCACCACACCTGACCCTCCCTTTCTTTTTAAAATTTTTAAAAACTTATTTACTTTATATCCAGAATGCACCCCTCCCTCCTCTCCTCCCAGGCCACCCTTCCACACTCCTTCCCCTTTCCCTCCACCCTTTCTTCTCAGGAAAGGAGAGCCCTCCCCCACTCAACAACCCACCCCAGCACCTCCACTCACATCAGGACTAAGTGCATTTCTTATCATTTGTATTAGCTCTTTGAGAAACTCATACAATGTATTTTGACCATATTCACTCCCTTCCTACAATCCTCTCAGATGTATTTGCAGTTCCCAACCCACCTTTGTCATTTATTTATCTATTTGTTTGTTTGTTTGTTTGTTTATTATAAACCAGGTCCAAATTGTATTGCCAGTATTCTGTTGCCCATATTCTCTTGTATGTGTGTCATGCACTGAGAATGTTTAACTCACCAGGGACTGCACCTTAAAAGAATGCTGACCTTCCCCCTCCCAGCAGGGAGCAAGGGCCAATATTTCTTTAGCCAAGGGTGAATGTCTAGTCTTACGTACATCTTCTCTTCATGCTGGAAATTTGTCTGACTCAAACATACACAGGACTTTACAAACTGTCTCAACTGCTGTGAATTTGTATGTTCAGCTGTCCTGCCGTGTTGAGAAAAATACTCTTTTCTGTTACCTAAGACATCTGGTTTTTACATTTTCTCTGCTCCCTCTTCTGCAACTTCCCTGACCCTTGCAGAGAAGAGGATGTGATATAGATGTCTCAAATAGGCCCGAGAATTTTGCATTCTCTCATTCTAGGCACATTATCCAGGTGCTGGCCTCTACATCAGTCACCACCTGCTGCAAAAGGAACCGTCTCTGGTGTGGCTTGTCAGATAGACTAATATGAGAGATCAAGTTCAGTCATCAGGAGACTGTATAATACAAGCTCCATTTGGCAAAGACATAGCAGTAAGGCCTAGGACCAAAGATTCCTGGTCTCCCTAATAGTACCACATAGACTTATCAGCTTAAGGAGGGGACTAAAATCCAATCATCGTCATCATCACCATCATAATTGGTTACTTTTATGACATTTGTGCCACTATTGCACCAGTAGGTCTGTTTGCTAAGCTTGGTCCTGTTGTAGTTTGGAGGGTTCCCTGTTAGGTGGAACTGATAATTGTTTTTGTTTTTCTACTCCATTATGATACACACCCACTTTCAGGAGAAAACTATCAGCAGAGGATGAAGCTTCCAGTTGAGTACCATCTTGGTTTCTACATTTGCTATGACTCAAGGGTATAGTATCCTCAGCAACACGAGCTTTTTAAATTTTTTAAAATTTTTTATTATGTTATAGAACTGTTTATTAAATGAGCATCAGGGAGAAAGAAATGGATGAGGAAAGAGAGAGAGAGAGAGAGAGAGAGAGAGAGAGAGAGAGAGAGAGAGAGAGAGAGAGGGTGTCGCTGCTAAGCTCTTGAGGGTAAGCACGACACGATCTTGCTGCTAAGCTCTTGAGGGTAACCAAGAGCACTTGAAAACAGCCTGTAATGTTTGGGGGGGTCGGTCTATGGGACCTCACTAGCTACCAACTCCAGAAAACCCATTCTTGACACAGAGCTTTTTAATGTATTATATCATATAGTATATATTATATATGTACTATATATTGGGGCATTATTGTTGTAACATAGGGTAATTCCATTTACCTCTTTTTATATACTTGGTATATAATTTAGGAAGGCACTAGAATGATAAGGTTCTATATGAGTTTTTTCAAAACTGTCTATAATATTAAATATCCACGCTCACATTCCCTCTTCTACCCTGCTTCTGTCCACCTAAAGTTCTCCAAAGATGAAATGCAAAGGACTAAGAAAAAACTAAAACTAAACATTCATGTCTATCAAAAAGATGCAAATTAAAACTACTTTGATATTTTCTTTTACTGCAATAAAATGGCTAAGATTGAAAAAATTATAGCAAATGGTACTATCAATTTGAGGAAGGAAGAATACTAATTCACTGCTGGTGGGAGTGCAAACTAGGGCAGCCATTATGGAAATCAGCATGTCTGCCCTACTTTGAACTCCCACCAGAAATGTTAAGTATAGTTGGATATTATGGTAGAGCTTTTTCCAGATAAACCACTTGTTGCAAAAGACTCTATACCCTACTATTTTACATACTCACCCATTTTCTTTCTTATTTTTTTAGTTTATGGAAAAGAACTTCTTTATTTTTTAAACATTTTTATTTTCATTTTTATTAAATCATTCATATTACATCTCAATATTTATCCCATCCCTTGTATCCTCCCATTCCTCCCTCCATCCCACTTTCCCCCTACTCCCTTCCCCTATGACTGTGACTGAGGGAGACCTCTTCCCCCCGCCCCCTGTATATGCGTATAGGGCATAAAGTCTTTTCTTGATAGCCTGCTATCTTTCCTCTGAGTGCCACCAGGCCTCTCCATCCAGGGGATATGGTCAAATATGGGGCACCAGAGTTCATGTCAGAGTCAGTCCCCACTCTCCACTCAACAGTGGAGAATGTCCTATCCATTGGCTAGATGTGGGTAGAGATTTAAAGTTTACTGCATGTATAGTCCTTGGCTGGTGCCATAGTTTGAGCAGGACCCCTGGGCCCAAATCTGCCTATCATAATATTCTTCTTGTAGGTTTCTAGGACCCTCTGGATCCTTTTATTTCCCCATTCTCCCATGCTTCTCTCACGTAGAGTCCCAATAGGATATCCTCACATCTATCCCACTTTCCTGATAAGTGAAGTCTTTCATGGGACACGCCCCTTGGGCTAGTGTCCACATAATAATTCACACACTTTTTTCACTGCTGAATGCTAGTTTTGCATCTCAAGATATTTGTGCTCCATTTGGAATACCCACACAGGTTAGGAAAGAAGCGGAGAGCCATGATGGGGAGAAGAGAATGTCAAAGGAGAGGGGTAGAACAAAGGGGAATAAAGGATGAAGAGGAGTGATGAAACGGAAAGATTTCTTTCTTAATTCCTGTGCCTTATAATATGTCAACCTAATTCTTCTAATATCTATTGTTAATGTTAAATTTTATTGGGATATTTTTTTTAATTTTATTAATTTATTCTTGTTACATCTCAATGGTTATCCCATCACTTGTATCCTCCCATTCTTCCCTCCCTCCCATTTTTCCCTTATTCCCCTCCCCTATGACTGTTCCTGAGAAGGATTACCTCCCCCTGTATATGCTCATAGGGTATCAAGTCTCTTCTCGGTGACCTGCTGTCCTTCCTCTGAGTGCCACCAGGTCTCCCCCTCCAGGGGACATAGTCAAATCAATTACATGTATGTTGATTTACTTCTGTAATGTTTGACATGCTTCATGGTTACTTTAACCAGCATCACATTCTCTTGAGAACCGGAAATTTCTATAAGATTTTGAAATCAGGTATAAGTAATACTTCTTTTTTAGGTATCAAAGAAACAAAAAATAATAATCTATTTTAACGACATGGTATATATTCTTTGCAAGCTGGATAATGTTTTTGAAGAAAGATATTTTTATTTTCTTATGACTCTCTTCCTTATGCTTTTAAACTTTGGCATATGACACAAGTTACTTTGTACTAATTTTGTCCTTTTAAAGTTTGGGATGAAATTATGTCAGTTTTAGAAACAAACTGAGTCTGGGGGTGACTCTGCCCAAATACTTATGCAATATTCCTTCTGCGTGTTCTACATAATGCCATGATGTCTACGGAAGGGTTCCCCAGTGTCAGCTATGCTAATGCAAACCCTTCTTTTCACTTTTGATCACTCTCCCAACCTTGCGATTCTTTCCCTGGCCTTGAGCATATTCCTCGTGCATACTTACATGCACTCACATGCAAGGTTCCAAAATGCTGCTCATATTGCCAGAGCTCTTTCCGCCTTTGTCATTCAGAGTGCTGTTCTGTACGACTTCTTTCTAATGCTCATTGCATCACACATTTATCCCTTTCCTTTGTTGTTTAAGGAGAGGGAAACATCTTATTCTACAATGTTATCAACATCTGTATCACCTATGTATCATCGGTATTATTTTTAATAATAAGTTGAGTACAGTGAAAGATAAATTTTGTTAAAGGAACAACTTTGTGTATGTCTCTTACTGGACTCTTGCTATCACCCCATGAGTAAGGAGGTAAGAAGGAAGTTACTACCTTTTGTAGGAAAAAAAAAGGCATTTAGATCCATCGTCTTGTTACTCTACTTACAGATCTCATGATCCTAAGCACAGACTTCATTGACAGTCATGTATTCTGATTATAGATTAGTTGATTTAATCTGTTTGTTAATAAAGATTTTTCAATTAGAAACTTTAAATACAATGCTTCGGAATGATAATTATAATTACCCAGTATAATTCACAATGTTTTCATGTATATTATTTGATTTAAATGTCACAACAATCCCATTAGTCAGAAGATAGATGGTTTTGATTTCTTTTACACATTGCATGTGGAATTAGAGTCTACAGGGTATCAGAAAACCCTCTCAGCAAAGACCAGCACAATGTAGAGAAAAGAGTTGTATAGGTTTCTTACCTCTTATCTCAAGCTCCTAACATTTGCTTACATTTGCTATGATGATATTTGTGTTTCAGCTGAAGCTTAACAATGCCAAACTGAAGGTCACAAGTTGGATCACAGAACTATTTCTTAACTAAGTTCCTGAAATAAAAAAAAAATAGTTTATAGTAGAATTGAACTGCTTAAAATACTGCTTATCTGATCTGACTCAACACCCATAAGTAAGTTGGCTCCTATTACCCATTTTTATTTCCTATTACCACATAATACAATTCATGCTACCTTTCTTTTTGTATTTTGAAAATAAGTGTGATATACTCAGGTTTCCTTTGTTTAAAGATAAGCTATTCCATGGGGCTGTACAGATCAGTAAATAAAAGCTTTGGCTACTCATCCAGAGGACCCAGAATCAATGCCCAACACCTACTTGGCAGATCATAGCTATCAGTGCCTCCAGTTTTCACACCTTTTCCTGTCTTCCACCAGCACTGACATACTTGTGGAACACAGACACAGGCAGGCAAAATACCATAGACATATCTTCTCAATGAATTATTCCAAGTCTTAGAAAAGAAACTATATAATCATTTCATTTAAAGACTGGGTAGTGGTTAATGGCAACAGGCACACAAAAGCAACATGATTCTTGTTTGTGATCACAGTGAGACTGACTTGTCCTATACATAGAAACAACCAATAAATTGCAGCCACACACCACTTGCTATTTGCAAGAGTTCTATTTGCTCACAATGCTACACATGCTTCACATTATATAGCTTTTAAAAAGAGATTTCTGCCACCTCCCTAAATATCATACCGTACATATTGGTTGTTTTTTAAATGTAGCCTGTGATAATAATTTGAAAGCTTAGACTTTAAATTGTGTGAGTGCACAAATACAATGTTCACTGTGAAGTCTTTCTGGGATCTTTTAACCTCTCAACATCTCAAAGATAAATGCTAAGTAAAAAACAAAGCATTTATGCTTTTCCTCAGTGACATGGACACAATTTTTATATAATTTCAAATAGGTTACTAATCTTCTTAGATCAAAGTTAAAAGTCATATTCTGTAAGGATATAGCTGACTGGCCAGAAACTCGTGCATGGACTATTTCTGTACCTTGTAAATTTGGTAACCATGAACAGAATGAGCCCAGTGTGTGTTTCAAGTATTGTTCTT
This sequence comes from Acomys percivali, assembly GCA_907169655.1. Classification (NCBI taxonomy): domain Eukaryota; kingdom Metazoa; phylum Chordata; class Mammalia; order Rodentia; family Muridae; genus Acomys; species Acomys percivali. The sequence continues at coordinate 31,977,716 of OU015758.1, forward strand.
AAAGAAAATTGTTAGCTAAAATTAATAGACTTACACTACCAAAGGCAAGTGAGTGTTGCTGGGGAGTGAAGGAAACCTACCAATCAGATCACTTAGAGGAAAGCGCTGAGAGAGCCGAGGATGCCAGTGAACACCAGGAATCACTCAATCTCAGCTTACATTTTCCATCCCTTCCTCGTGTCCTCATATTTCCTCTCTTTTCATTTCTTTTGTTTTTCAGTATGTCTGACACTTTGTTATTTATTTAAACATGCTCTTAGGAACAGTGCCTCAGATTGTCTCTTATATATTCCATTAAAGTAATGTGCATAAAACATATGAGAAGAATATATAGCAATGTATGTAAAAAATGAATGTTCATGAAACTCTCTTTCATATCAATCTTATCCTGGTCATTTCTTGACTATCTACTATCAAATGTTTAGAAGATAATAAAGCAAAAAGTTCAGAATAATTGCTATGTCACTATTGCCACCAAAATATATAGTATTTGATGTGATGTCATTAAAGTCTTTAATGGGATATTTTATAACAGTTGACTTAAATTTTTATTTGTGTTTAAAATGTATTGACTCTTGAAAATGAGATTAATAGTAGGACTAAAGTTGTTCTAGCACAGTGATTTTCATTACAGAACATAATTTTCTAGTATGGTAATTTTTCAAATACCTTAACATGTTATCTGTATCAATTTGATTTCAAAATACTACCATGCCATAGTTCCTACCAAGAGTAATTGTTTTATCTCTGGGTACTTAAGAGAGAAACCTGTTCCTACCTCTTGAACAAATAAAACTTGTGGTCCGGTGATCTTATGTCACCGATACACATTAGAGCTTACAGAAAAAAAGAAATGCCCTCCTGTCAACTTTCTGAGCTAGACTATATATATAACACTGACTATATATAACACACTCCATGTGTGGTCATCAAGTCATAATTATGGTATGCAGAATCACATAAGATTTAAGTGGACATGTTGCTTCCTAAACTCAAGTTCCTGAATGATACTGAGGTGCAAAGACCATGCTACAAAAGAAAATAAAACTCGGTCATATGGGTTTTGCTTTTTGCTTTTGTTTCTTTGGAAAAATTTATCCTAAAAAGTATCTGCTCTCGATAGTGATAAACATTATCTCATATTGGTTGACTCATGAGGCCATTCCAAGCATTTCCAAATTCTTCCTCAAGAAACAAGGTCTAATGATGTTTTTGTTCAGTATTCTTTGAGTTAGGCAATGGTATCTGCCTTATTTTTTTTTTTTTTTTTTTTTTTTTAGCTAAAGACATGTAAAAAGAAGTTGATGCATGCTCCTCCTCCCTCAGATAAGAATCTTGGTTACCATGGAACCATTCTCTATTTCAGTGCCTTGACCACAAAAATCCATGTGGGGATTAAACCCTTTGCCAGTCGGGTCTTGGAAGAACTAAGATAAACAATAAAACCAGTTAATTGGAAGTGTTTTCTAATACTGCTAAAAAAATAGGGCAGGGGAATCCAAGATGGCGGCGAGCAGTGTGGACTGTGTTTGGAAGCTCCAGTGAACAATTCAGGGAATTGCACAGATTTCTGAGCCAGGAACACCAAGGTCCTGACACCACGGCAGCAGGAGTGCTCCACAGTTCAGAAGGACCAGGGTGCAGAGGACCTGTGTGCCCCTGCACACAGGAGGAGTGTGGATTTTCTTGGAGCAGAGCAGCAACGCCACACAAGCGGCACCAGCGGGAGCGACTGAGGTTTTCAGCTCAGACCCTTCTGGTAGAGGCGGTTAGTGTGGTGGCTGGTGGGAGTTGCTGTGGGAGAAGGGACACTGGACAGGATTTGGGTCACGTGGTGCCTTGTGACCCAAACTGGGCTCGGCGGACAGTTAAGCCCCAGAGTCCCGGGTACAGCTCAGTGCACAGTGCTGTGAAGACGCTGGCTCAGCGCAGCAAGAAATTCTGACCAAGGCAACAGCTCAGCGCAGCCACAGCTCCCCTACTATGATGCAGCCTGGGCGGAGCGCTCAGTTCCACACTAGGCACAAGCTCAGCGCAGCCGCAGTTCACCTGCTGTGACGCAGGCTAGGTAGAGCGCTCAGGTCCACCGAAGATGCCTGATCAGCCCAGCTGCAGGTCACCTGCTGTGACACAGGCTGGGCGGAGCGCTCAAGGCCACTGGAGGCGGCTAGCTCACATTAACGAGCAGTTCTGCCCAAGACACTAGCTTACCTCAGCGGGCAATTTTGGGGCACTGACGCAGGCTGAGGTCAGCACACAGATTCAGCCCAGAGGCCCTAGCTGGACTTGCCGGGCAGATTAGGCCCAGAGATTCTAGCTGAGCTGTGCGCACAGGCTCGGTGGCCCCAAGACTCTGGCTGGACTATCCACGCAGTATAGGCCCGGAGTCACGGGCTGAATTCAGCATGCAGTGTGGGTCCATAGTCCCTGGCTGAGCTCGGTGCACAATTCCACCCCGGAGACTCGGGTGGAGCTCGGCGTGCAGTTTAGGGCCAGAGTCCCTAACCATGCTTGTCAGGCAGATTGGGCCCAGAGACTCTAGTAGAGCTTTTGGCACAGTCCTGGCTCTAAGACTCTGGTTGGACACAGTGTGCAGTTTGAATCCAGAATTCCTGGCTGAGCTGGACAGACGGTTCGGGCCTGAGTCAATAACTGACCACAGCACGCAGTTTGGCCAAACGCCCCTAGCTGAACTTGGTGGGCAGTCCCAGCCCAAAAATTCTGGTTGGACCCTGTGTGCATTTTGAGCTCAGAATTCCTAGCCGAGCTCGGCAGATGGTTCAGGCCCTGAGATTCTAGATGAGCTCAGCGGGTGATTCGGGCCCAGTGTCCCTGGCTGGACTTGGCAGGGAACCCAAAAGGCTGTGGATACCTTGGACTGACCCAACGATCATCCAGTGACCCAGAACGATTGCAGGACCCACAGCACAGGGGAGCTGAGGATCACTGGCTGTAAGAGCCCAAAACGACAGTGCTAACTTCCTGCCATCCACAACAGTGAAGCATCAGAGCTTCCAGCCTACAGAAATCATGAGAAAACGAGTGAATCTATCATCAGACTCCCTCCATCCAACTTGGGAAGCTACCCAACAAAAACAAAGCCAGCAAGATGTCTAAAGGACAGCGTAAAAGCATACACAAAAAAACCAAAACAACATGGCGTCTCCAGTTTCCAGCTATCCCAACGATAACACCCATAGACTCAAATACAACAGAAATACAAGAAAATGACCTCAAATCCTTAATAAGGAGCATGTTAATGGAGGAAACAAATAAAATTCATAATCATATACAGGAAGATGCAGCCAAACAGGTGAAAGACATAAAAGAAACACATAGAGTAGAACTGGAAAAATTTCAAGAAAATGCCAACAACCAGATAAAAGAAATAAATAAAACGGTTCAAGCTCTAAAGACCTATAAAGAGGCAATGGAAGAAACTCAGGAATATACAAACAATCAGATGAAAGAAAGAAAAAAATCAGTTCAAGATCTGAAGACGAAAATGAATTCAATGATAAATACACAGACAGAAGAAAATGAGATTTTGAGACCTCAGAGAAGAAGGTGAGCAACACAGAGGTGAGCTTTTCTAACAGAATTCAAGAGATGGAAGAACAAATCTCAGGCCTAGAAGATACAATCACAGATCTTGAAGCAACCATTAAAGAAAATGCCAAATCTGGAAAACTCCTGACACAAAACATCCAAGAAATTAAGGACACCATGAAAAGAAGAAATCTGAGGATAATAGGCGTTGAAGAAAGAGAAGATATCAGACTCCAAGGTCCAGAAACTATTCTCAACAAAATCATAGAAGAAAATTTCCCCACTCTAAAGAAAGAGATGCCTATAAACATACAAGAGGCCTACAGAACACCAAATAGAATTGACCAGAAAGGAAAAACTGCCCGTCACATAATAATCAAAACACAAAACATACAGAACAAAGAAAACATATTAAAAGCTGCAAGGTAAAAGGGCCAAATAACATTTAATGGCAAACCTATCAGAATTACACCCGACTTCTCAACAGAGACTATAACACCCAGAAAGGCCTGGACAGAGATCCTGCAAACCCTAAGAGACCACAGATGCCAGGCCAGACTACTTTACCCAGCAAAACTATCAATAACCATTGATGGAGAAAACAAAATATTCCATGACAAAAACAAATTCAAACAGTACCTATCCACAAACCCAGCTTTACAGAAGGTACTAGAAGGAAAACTCCATCCCAAAGGGTCAAGCTACAACCAAAACTACTCAGGAAATAGGTAACTATACCATGGCAAAAACACAACTACACAAACACTTGACTGGAACCAACATCAAAATTAAGACTCTTAACAGTCACTGGTCGTTAATATCTCTCAACATCAATGGTCTCAATTCTCCAATAAAAAGACACAGACTACTTGATTAGGTGCATAAACAAGATCCAACATTTTTCTGCATTCAAGAAACGCATCTCACCCATAATGATAGGCATTACCTCAGGGTAAAAGGTTCGAAAAAATATTCCAAGCAAATGGTCACAAGAAGCAAGCAGGTGTAGCCATTTTAATATCGAACAAAATAGACTTTCAAGAAAAATTAATCAAAAGGGATGCCGAAGGACACTTCATACTCATCAAAGGTAAAGTCAACCAAGATGACATCACAATTCTGAACATCTATTCTCCCAATACAAGGGCACCCACATTTGTAAAAGATCTGCTAAAAAAAATTAACCACACATCCATCCCCACACAATAATAGTGGGAGACTTCAAAACTCCACTTTCACTGAAGGATAAGTCACTGAAACAGAAACTAAGCCGAGAAATAACATCATTAACCAATGCCATGGGTCAAATGGATCTAACAGATATCTATAGAACCTTTCACCCAAACAAGAGAGAGTATACCTTCTTCTCTGTACTCCATGGAACCTTCTCCAAAATTGATCACATCGTAGGTCACAAAGCAAGCCTCAACAGATACAAGAGGATTGAAATAATACCTTGTATCCTATCAGATCACCATGCTCTTAGGCTACAATTCAACAACAACAGAAATAACAAAAAGATTAGACGTACGTTGAAACTAAACAACTCTCTGCTAAATGACACACGGGTCAGGGAAGAAATAAAGAAAGAAATCAAGGAGTTTCTGAATGAAACTGAAAGAACAACATACCCAAATTTGTGGGATACATTGAAAGCAGTGCTAAGAGGAAAATTCATAGCACTAAGTGCCTTTAAAAAGAAATTGGAAACATCGCACATAAGCATCTTAATGACACAACTGGAAGCCCTATGAAAAAAAGAAGCAGAAACACCCAAAAGGAGTAGATGTCTTGAAATAATCAAACTCAGGGCTGAAATGAACAAATTAGAAACTAAGAAAACAGTCCAAAGAATCAACAAAACCATGAGCTGGTTCTTTGAGAAAATCAACAAGATAGACAGACCATTAGCCAAACTAACTAAAAGGCAGAGAGACAGTATTGAAATCAACAAAACCAGAAATGAAAGGGAGACATAACAACAGACACTGAAGAAATACAAAGAATCATAAGATCCTACTTTGAAGGCATATATGCCACAAAATTTGAAAATCTAAGGGAAATGGACGATTTTCTTGATCAATTTCACTTGCCAAAGTTGAGTGAAGAACAGATAAACAAGCTAAATAGTCCCATTTCCCCTACAGAAATAGAAGCAATCATTGATAGTTTCTCAAACAAACAAAAAAAAAGCCCAGGGCCAGATGGTTTCAGTGCAGAATTCTACCAGACCTTCAAAGGCAAGCTAATACCGATACTCTTCAAGCTACTCCCAAAGATAGAAATGGATGGAACTTTACCAGATTCATTCTATGAGGCCATAGTCACGTTGATACCTAAATCTCACAAAGACTCAACAAAGGAAGAGAATTTCAGATGAATTTCTCTTATGAACATCGATGCAAAAATACTAAATAAAATTCTTGCAAAACGAATACAAGAACACCTTAAAGGATATCATTCATAATGACCAAGTAGGCTTTATTCCAGGCATGCAGGGATGGTTTAATATACGGATATCCATCAATGTAATCCATCATATAAACAAACTGAAAATAAAAACCACATGATCATCTCTTTAGATGCAGAGAAAGCATTTGATAAAATCTAACACCCATTCATGTTTAAAGTTTTAGAGAGATCATGGATACAAGGCACTTTCCTCAATATAATAAAGGCTATATACAGCAAGCCAATAGCCAAAATCAAAGTAAATGGTGAGATACACAAGGAAATTCCTCTAAAATCGGGAACAAGGCAAGGCTGCCCACTCTCTCCATATCTCTTCAATATAGTACTCAAAGTTCTAGCCAGAGCAATAAGACAAAAAAGGATATCAAGGGTATCCAAATGGGAAAGGAGGAAGTCAAACTATCCCTATTTGCAGATGATATGATAGTGTACATAAGTGACACTCAAAATTCCACCAGAGAACTCCTACAGCTGATAAACACTTTCAGCAATTTGGCTGGATACAAAATTAACTCAAAAAAGTCTGTAGCTTTCCTATACACAAATGACAAGCTTGCAGAGGAAGCAATAGGAAAGCCATACCCTTCACATTAGCCACAAGCAATATAAAATATCTAGGAGTTACTCTAACTAAGCAAGTGAAGGACTTGTTTGAAAAAAATTTCAAAACTCTGAAGAAGGAGATTGAAGATGACATGAGAAGATGGAAGGATCTTACTTGCTCATGGATCGGGAGAATTAACATAGTAAAAATGGCCATCCTACCAAAAGCAATCTACAGATTCAATGCAATCCCTATCAAAATACTTACACAATTTTTTAAAGACATTGAAAGTTCAATTCTGAATTTCATATGGAAAAACAAAAAACACAGAATAGCAAAAACGATCTTGTGCAAAAAAAGGTGCTCCAGAGGAATCTCCATACCTGATCTCAAGTTGTACTATAATGCAATCAAATTAAAACAGCATGATACTGGCACAGCAACAGGCTGGTTGATCAGTGGAATCGAATTGAATCCACACACATATGGTCACTTGATTTTTGACAAAGAAGCCAAATCCATTCAATGGAAAAAGGATACCATCTTCAACAAATGGTGCTGGTCTAACTGGAGGTCTATGTGTAAAAAAATGCAACTGGACCCATATTTGTCACCTGGCACAAAACTCAGATCCAAGTGGATTAAAGACCTCAACATAAAACCAGAGACACTAAGTCAGTTAGAAGAAAAAGTGGGGACGGGCCTGGAACATATTGGCACAGGAGACAACTTCCTGAACAGAACACAAACAGCCCAGGCCTTAATGTCAACAATTAATAAATGGGACCTCATGAGGCTGAGAAGCTTCAGTAAGGCTAGAGACACTGTCAAAAGAACAAAGCGACAGCCTACAGACTGGGAAAAGATCTTCACCAACCCTACATCTGACAAAGGTCTAATATCCAAAATATATAAAGAACTCAAGATATTAAACACCACCAAACCAAATAACCCAATTGAGAAATGGGGCTTGGAACTGAACAGAGAATTCTCAACAGAAGACTATCAAATGGCTGAGAAACACTTAAAGAAATGCCCAACCTCCTTAGTCATCAGGGAAATGCAAATCAAAACAACTCTGAGATTCCATCTTACACCCATCAGAATGGCTAAGATCAAAAACTCAAGCAACACCACATGCTGGAGAGGATGTGGGGAGAGAGGAACACTCCTTCATTGCTGGTGGGAATGCAATCTAGTACAACCACTTTGGAAATCTATCTGGTGCTATCTCAGAAAACTGGGAATAGGGCTTCCTCAAGACCCAGCTATTCCACTCCTTGGAATATACCCAGAAGATGCACCAGCACACAACAAGAAAATTTGCTCAAACATGTTCATAGCAGCCTTATTCATAATAGCCAGATCCCGGAAACAGCCTAAATGTCCCTCAGTAGAAGAATGGATAAAGAAACTGTGGTACATATACACTATGGACTACTACTCAGCTATTAAAAACAAGGAATTCCAAAAATTTGTGGATAAATGGATTGAGCTAGTAATGATCATAATGAGTGAGTTAACCCGGAAACAGAAAGACTGAAATGGTATATACTCACTTTTATCTGCATACTAGCCCAATGGGCATGTCCCACAAAAGCCGTCCCTTACCAGGAAACTGGGACCGAGGGGAGGACATCCTATTGGGACTGTAGATGAGATAACCATGTGAGCATAGCAATGTAGAAGGATCCAGAGGGTCCTAGAAACCTACAAGTAGAACATTATGATAGGCAGATTTGGGCCAAGGGGTCCCACTCAAACTAAGGCACTAGCAAAGTACAATACAGGCTGTAAAATTTAAACCCCCTACCCAGATCTAGCCAATGGACAGGACAGTCCCCACACTTGAGTGGAGAGTGGGATATGACTTTCTCATGTTCTCTGTTGCCTCACATTTGACTATGTGCCCTGGAGGGGGAGACCTAGTGGCACTCAGAGGAAGGACAGCAGGTCACCAAGAAGAGACTTGATACCCTATGAGCATATACAGGGAGAGGTAATCCCTCTGAGGAACAGTCATAGGGGAGGGGAATAAGGGGAAAATGGGAGAGAGGGGAGAATGGGAGGATACAAGGGATGGGATAACCATAGAGATGTAACAAGAATAAATTAAAAAATAAATAAATAAATAATTTTTAAAAAAAGAAAAAAATAGGACAGAGTAAATGAGAGATTTTAAGGTCTGTGCTAGTTGTTCAATACCATTTTCTATACGATTAACTACATGCCCATGAACTAGCAGCTACCCATTGAGCATCTGCACCAGAAAAGAAGATTGTATCATATTTCAAATAGAGGGTTAAAATAAAATGTTAAATGGACGTCCTTACTTAGTAGATTAAACCTTGACCTTTCATACATGCATAGTCTCTCTCTCTCTCTCTCTCTCTCTCTCTCTCTCTCTCTCTCTCTCTCTCTCTCTCTCTGTCTCTCTCTCTGTCTCTCTCTCTCCCTCTCTCTGTCTCTCTCTCCTTCTGTCTCCCTATCTCCCTCCTTCCCCTTTTTTCCCTCTTCCTCTCCTTTCACTCCCCCTCCCCCTACCCATGTGGGGTGTGTGTGTGTGTGTGTGTGTGTCTGTGTGTGTGTGTGTGTCTGTGTGTGTGTGTGTGTGTGTATGTGTGCAAGCATAGATATGTGTCTCACCTGTGGGCCTAGAAACAGACATGTGATGTCCTGATCCATCTTTCTTCATCTAATTTTCTTGGGACAAGGTCTGTCTTGCAGACAGGAAGCTTAGAGTTTTCATTAGACTGCTTGGCTAGCATGCTCCTGAAATTTGCCTGTCTGTACTGCCTACTGCTGATGGTATACATGTTAATGGCCACTTCGACCTCTGTGGTTATACTTTCTATATAGGTACTGGGGATTTGAACTCAGGTCATGCTTGCACAACAACCACTCTTTTTTTAAATACATTTTTATTGAAAAATAAAATAATTCATATTACATCTCATTTTCTATCCCATCCCATGCATCCTCCCATTACTTCCTCCCTTCCACTTTTACCCCAATCCCCCTTCCCTATGACTGTGACTGAGGGGGGCCTCCTCCCCCTGAATATGGTGCTAGGGGATCAAGTCTCTTCTTGGTAGTCTGCTATTCTGCCTCCGAGTGCCATTGGGCCTCCCCAACAAAGGGACATGGCCAAATATGGGGCACCAGAGATCGTGTGAAAGTCAGTCCCCAGTCTCCACTTATCTGTGGAGAATACAACCACCACTCTTAACCACTGAGCTATCTCTTCAGTCCCTAAAAGTTAATCTTAAATTTTCAAAAATAGGCTTTATTTTTCTTCCTCTTTTTTCATTATTTATGAGCTTCAGTTTCTTTTTTAGACATTTAAGTTTTAAATAGTGAATGTTGGAATACTTCATGCCTCTGACACATTAAGTTTAGTTTGAATTCAGAATCAGACTTTAAAACAAATTAATACTTCAACAAATTTGCAAACAAACAGATTATAAAGGACCATTCAGGGATTACTCCACTATGACTTCTAGCAAATTAGATAGTCATCTACCTATTATCCTATTATGTTGTATACTGTAAAAATAGCAATCCCCTGGAGGTCTCTTCCACAGTGTGTGAGAAACCACATTTGCCCATCTAAATAAAGTTGGATGTCAGGGTTACAAGATGCTAACCTAGCGCTGCTTTATTCCTTAAGACTCTAGGCCATGTTTTGGACTCTGAGACTAGTAATATTGCAAGTTCAAAATTAAATACATGACTGGATCAAGATGATGGCCTCTTATCAAAGAGGACTTAGCCACGTGTTTATCCCTTCAGGATATTCAGAAACAGCAAGAAGGTGAAGACTCATCAAAATATGATTCTCTCTGTACTTTAATCTTAGATTTTGCCATCTCCAAAAGAACAAAGTTCAGGAATATATAAGACATTCATTTTTTTTTATCAAGCCAAAGGGATACTGGCAATAAATCCTAAGTCACAGACATGTGGGATGCACACTGAACGTTCATCTGTCCCCGTCATTGTCTCAGCTGTACATCAGATGGCCACAAAGTCCATTGCAAGCATTAGAAATGGCAGCCCACAAGGCTTTCTTGGTCATTTAGTAGGGAAAATGATATTTATTTTTTCTTTAGATAAATTTTCTCCCTAAGTAGCTTCCTACAAATAAGTCATCCTCCCATACCCTTAGAGCTGAAAGCTAGAACAAGGACACTCTATACTATGTTATTTTTATATGCCATATAATCAGCGAATGTAATTTGTAGCAACGTTAAAACATTAAAGAAGCATATTAGTAGGAGTAGTTTGAAAATATCAAGAATGAATTAATATCTATGTCTAAGGAAACAATAAAAACCCAATTTTGTCAGTAACTTTTACATGTACTATACTTAACTTAAAGAGGTTCTTACTTTTAATGAAATGCAAAAAAATCATGATACAGAATATAGTTATAAAACTCTGAGAACTCAAAGTCTTATTTGTAAATCAAGAGTTGAATTTGATTATTATATCTTTGCCAAATATCCTAGATTTGGTAAAAAGCCCTATCTTATTATAATTTCTTTTAATGTGATTTCTAATAATTTAAACAGTGTAACATCATACATAATACATGTCAATGCACTGTGCCAATATAGGATGCGCTATAGCTATACTCCTCTTTTATATTTAAGATGTATGAACTCAGTACATCCTGTTACCCAAAGCAGCCAGGAAGACATTTGTGAAGAAAGTTAACTCAGTACTCCATCTCTAAATTAACTGTTTTTCTTGGGTTCTTGAGAATATTTCTAAACTCTGATTAAGTTATTTTTTTCCCATTAGCTTATTTCTTATTACCTATTTTTTATATTTTATTAATTTATTAATATTACATCTCAATGGTTATCCCATCCCTTGTATCCTTCCATTCCTCCCTCCCTCCCATTTTCCCCTTACTCTTTTTAATATAGCCACTTAGGGGCAAAATCCTATTAATTAAAAGAGACACTGGAGTTTTATAATAACAAATGAATTCAGTGGAATACTGTAAAGAAGGAAGAATAAGCTGTTACGAAGGACATGAGCAGGAAACAATTTAAGACTTAGGTAAAGGAATTTTAGTATACATGTTTGTCCACTCTGACGTCAAATAACAAGCAGTACAAACTCCTGATACCAACTGAAAGGAACAGGTAGGCTAACAGTTTATTGTGCCTTTGAAGGAGAACATCAAATATAAGCAGAATTTTAATGAGACTTCAAACCCAAAGATGCTTTCGAGAGGTGACCCTTCTCTCCCGTTATCTGAAAAGCATTTGAGGAATTTGAAAGCTCCGGAGAAAGAAAATACAAGCTGGCAGGAAGAAATCCCATCTTGTTGGGTCTCTGAAGGAGCGGAGGACTGAACACTTGTAAACACGGTACCTTGAGCAATAGTTGCCTTATGGCTTGTAGTTTGAGGCCAAGAATACCATGATAAACTTAGAATGTGTTTATCTCTTGGCAGCTTCCTTTTACTTGCAAGCTGGAAGGGACAAAGACCAACAATTTTCCACCTACAAAGTGCATCGAAGCTGGCAGGAAGCTCAGCGAGTAAGTCAACTTGAGTCTTCAGATCACAGCCATTCTCCAAGCCAGATGGACAGCTTTAGAGCAGAAGTGATTGAGCCAATATCTCAAGGCATTTGTGGTTGTAATGTCCTGGATTGGAATGTGGCGGTGGGAGGAAGCTTCAGTGTGGAGTCTTCGCATACGTCTGGTGCTATTTTAAGAGACAAGCAGTATGTGTGCAAATTTTTATAATTCCTGGTTCCTTGATAGTTGAGAACAGGTATGAAGGCTTTAGCATTTTGGAAAACCTGTGTTTTCTCTCAAAGACAGATACAGCTAAACAAGTTTTTTTTTTGTTGTTGTTGTTGGTTTTTTTAAATGGTGTTTGTTGTGTTTGGGGTTTCTTCTCATCATCTTTCATAATAGTAAAAGCATTGTATCTGTTTCATTCACTGACATAATGTCAGTTATTTAATGATGAAAAGCCAAGGTAGACTTCTGAGTTTTATTTTTAAAGTGCTTAATTTAGGAACAGAATTAATTATATGAGGTGTAGTGGAGAAAATAGGAGCTTGGATGCTGCAATTTTCAAGACTGAGCAAAGGAACTTCTTGTTACAAGGTTTGAGACATCTGCTGAAGTTGGGTTATTTGTGTTTTAGGGGTGTTATGTTTCAAATTACAGAGATATTTTAAGTTCATAAAACAAAATTCTTATTTTAACCCACTAGATACATTTTTTCCTTTGATACAATTCTCTTCTCCTTCAAAAGAAAACTAATCACCTAAGTTATTCTGAAATAATGATACTGAGAAAGTACAGGTAAAATCTTTTGGTATAAGGACAGTTAATTTTATGGATACAGAGTATTCTGTTTTGAAAATAAATTAAATTTTATATACTGTAAATATATAATATAAAATAATATATAATATTAAAAATTTGTATTATTATAAGAAATAAGATAAAATGATCAAACAGAAAATATAATTTCAAAATGAAAACTGAAATTGACTAATGTTTATCTAAACTCAAAACTTCTGTTTATAATGCATACCATGTGGAACAAAACATATGCCACTTCAGACTTTAAAATTGAACTTTATAATTTTACAAGTTCTAAAATGCTTATTTGTGAAAAGAAAAATAAATTCTCACAGCAATACATGCTTACAAATAGATTTAAGTAACTCTGTGAATGACTTAAATTTCTTTTTTTTCCAGACAGTGGTAACTACCATATTATTTTATATCCCAAGCAAAACTAACACAACTGAGTTTACAAAATTCAAATTTGTTTGCCTTGCTACATAGCCAAAATAATTATTTATTTTCTCAAAATATTGTTTCCTGTGGACTTTCACTATACCAGCTATTGAAAGGTAAGTCCTCATACAAATGGATAGCAATTTTTTTAACTTGAACCTCTGCATCTTTAAATTTCCTCACCAGTTCATTGTAACCCAGGCCAGTGCTACTGTCTCGTTTCCTGTTGCTGTGAGCGCTGGTGGATTCATTGGCTTACTTTGTTTCAGTAGCACACTATATAGATGAGCTCTTTACGTCCTAATCTGGGTTAGTAAGAGGCCACATGAAGGAACACATGCAATTTTGCCATTCTTTTTCCAATTCTGAATCACAATAGACAAAGTGCTTCCTTACTGCTAAAGGTCAATCAGTTCTACCCAAGTGGAAACTGTCTAACTAAAACTTGCCATTTTTATCATCAAATCATTACTTTCTAGTATCAGTGTTTAAGCGCCTTGGGATATTATGCCATTGATGCAATTATAATTGAAACCTTTTTTAAAATTCCTAAGTCAAGGTGTTTGTGTCTTGTTTGATTTGAAGAGTTCACTTTGGCTGCTGTCATGCTGATTTTTCCTATCAACATACTGGAAAAGCAAAAGTTTTGGTGGTGCAACTCCCAAAGGGAAAACTGCTCACAAAGAGTCAGAACCCAGAAGGAAACAAGGCGCCTAAAATGACTAAAATATTTGTCAGTAATAACAACCACAAAGTTGCCAGAAATGGAAGACGAGAGTCAGTAATCAGTAAGCCACTTCCTAGTCAGGTGTTTTGAGTGCCAGGAAAACAATCCCAAAGAAGGAGGAAGGTTGGAATGTTGGTGGGTTTTCTTAAACAGTTCTTGGGAAAACACATTCTAATAGATCTAGGGAAATATTTAAAATCAAGCACAGAAACAAAATGGACTGTGATAGGATTCGGTGAGGTCATCCCTAGAAAAGACAAGGTATCCTCATGTGTTGTCATGGCCACTGCACACTGGGATGGAGGAGGAAAATCTTCCCGTGTTCACAGAGCATGTATGTTGTCCTAGCTAGCGGAAATCACAGAAAATAAAATGAGAAAATCCATTATGGTGGTCATGATGCCAACGGGATCCAGAGCTCTTGACAAAAGTAGATGTCCCTGTTTGCCTAGAGTATTCTGTTGAGTTGCTCTTATTGGCATTTACTGGTATAAATACAGAAACGTTAAAAATCTGAAATGATGAAAAGTGTCTTTTATCTTTGAGGCCAAGGAAGAGCTCCTGACAATAGCCTTTAACTGATGATAGTGGAACCCAGTGGATGAGACTAAATAAGGTCGCTGGAATGTAACCCCCTGCTGCCCTGGGGCAGGCAGCCAGCATACACTTTCCATTTAAAAGCTTCTTGCTGTTGAACAAGCCTCACCAAGGCTCTGGCAGATTATTTTAGCCCTCACTGCCTTTGCACAAAGACTACTCAAATTACCTTGACATAGGCCTTCGGTTACACTGAGAACAGGTGATCTCTATTTGAGTATGATGAGAAACTCAACCCAACTGATGTTGAGTGCCGCTTGGCTTAGACCTAGGCACCCAAGGGGATTCTGCGGTTTACCATGCTTCTCCCTGCCTCTATCCTATGCTCAGAAATTATTTCTTTCCTCAAGAATATTTAAGATGCTTCAATTAATAACACAGAAGCACCAAAGGCAAACCTCAAACTCTCTGCTAAGGGACTGGTTTTTTTTGGGGGGGGGAGGTAGAAAATTTCAACACAATTTCTTATTTTTTCTTGTTTTGCCTTATTGACCCTCCAACCCCAATATGTTTTAGTGTTTTATCCCTGGAGTAGCCAATAGAAAAAAAAAAGATACAGTATTTATAGTAGAAAACACCAAAGATTTATAAACTATTGTAATTTTTTTCTAACATGCATTTTTCTTGACTTATAACACTTTAGACCAGTGCCAGAAATTCTAATTCCTACAGACAAAGTCATTGAGTGTTCAATTGTTGAAGACAAACCTACTTCTATTTATTAATCTTTAAAAAATTCACACTAGTTAATAGTGTATAAGTGGTATCATCACTGTTCTGTTATTTCTGGAAAATTATAATGTACCATATTTTCCTTAAAACTATTTAAAATGCTTAGTCTTTCTTTCTCTGTTGCAATAGAGAAAAATACACATACATTAGGAAAGTATTTTTGTAAAGTATTTATTCATGTTATAAGTATATATAATTTTAAAATTCTGTATATTGTTACATATAAGCATTTTTTAACTTTTTATTGATTCTTTGTGAATTTCATACCATGTACCCCAAGCCGACTCATCTCCCTGTCCCTCTATATCTGCCTTCTGATTTACAAAGCCCCCCAAGAAAACAGCACTAACTTAATAAATAAACAAACAAAACATAAATACATCTCATTGTGGAAGCTGTGGTGTGTCAGTATGTCCCACAGTATACACTTCTGTCCACACATCTTTCTTTACTTGCAAATGCTTATTGCAATGAGTACACTCACTTGTAGTCCTCTCAAGCATCCTATTGTTACTTTGTATCTGTAGGACTGGCCCTTTCACAAGCTCCAGTTCAGAGTTGAGACAGATGGGCCAACTCAAAGGCATGATCTCGCTTGAGTGGTAGCTGAGTTGGTCAGCCTACCGGTTCTCCCACACCCACACCCACACCCACACCCACACCCACACCTCCAGGGCATGCTCTACCTCCCTAGCTTACCCAGTGTTCCAGCTAGAAAGGGGCAGAGTCAGTGCTCCTGCTGTCATGTGCCCTGGGCCGAGTCACCACCGCTATCACCCATCACCACCTAGGCCAGCTCTACTGACAAGGTACACGGCTTGCTGTCCTGAGTGGTGCAGCAGGTAAGGAGCAGGGCCAGCTCTCCAGCTCTCATCACTCTGGGCCAGATCTCCCTACTCCTCACAGCAGATTAGTGGCAGGGCCAGCTCTCTCCTTGTATGCTTTCAGGGCTGCTAACCTGCACTCCCACCACCAGGGTCAGCTCTATTATGCTACCCAGGCAAAGAGCAGGCCCTGCTGCCTCTAGTACTTCACCCTACGAGAAGAGGGGCTAGCTCTCCAGAGTATCACAGCCAGTGAGGGCAAGGCCAGGTCTGCATAGTCCTTGGACATCAATATGGTCCCAAGTAGCAGTCCAGACCAGGGACATCCACGTGGTCTTTAGTGGCAACATGAGCCATGGACATTGACAAGACCCCTGCTGTTGCATGGCCAAAGCCCAGACACGACCCTCAGCCTCAGCATGGGCTGAGCCTTCACCATGGGTTCAAGTGGTAGAGCAGGCTACTCCTCTCCAAGCCTCAGATCTTCAGTTCCACCTCTCTTCATGACACTCAAACTCTTTGACTTGTCTTTCTCTCACATATGGCTACCACATACTTGCACATCATAGTGGCTCCTGCTGCCAGTGGGTCACTAGGATGGCAGGCCTCTGGGCATCTTCTTTTGGCCTGCACTGTAAAGGCATGGCTGCAGGCGGGCCTACAAGTGTACTTTTAATAGGCTCTGACACTATTTCAGTCTCTTGTCTTCATGACCATTGATCTCATCACTCCGTGTGCCTCCCTAACTGAGGTGAAGAGTCATGGTCCCCAGCACAGCACTGGGTTTGCATCTATTGGTAAAGTAAATATTGTATGCTGTATATCTGAGAGAATGTCTTGTCTGTTTTACAGAGTCTTCTTATAATAATTTAATATTTAACATGTTTCTTCTTCCTTTAAGTCACCCACCTGAAGCCTACTCTGAGATCCACATATAATATTAAATATGATCAGTCTTCACTTTTTCTTCTGGCCATCAATTTGTATTAACACATATTTAAGAAGAGGCAGCATAAAGTCACTGAAATTATTGTGAGAAAAAGAGTACTGATAAAATGACACTTTGGAAGAAACACCAATGATTAAGAAATTTTGCGTGCAGTAAAAGTTACAAGTTTCTTGGAAAAGGACTTATTTGTATGATCAGAAGTTTTATCTGTTTATCATTGTAAAATGATCTTTTATAAATTAATCTAGATCTTGATAATAGGAAGAAAAATGAGCAGGCGTAACTACACAATCCTGTGTTAGTGTCTCTATGAGAGCTCCATCACTGGTGTGGCACTGTTAACAGCTCTGTGATACAGATGTTTAAGGAGAAAATACATAAAATATGCAACCTAAGAAATACTTCGCATATATATATTTATATATATATATATATACATACACACACACACACACATACACACACAGTTATCTTATTTAACTCTAAGAACAAACTTTTAAATTAGAAATTGAAACTTTGAGGAGAAATTGAAGTTTAAAGTCCTGTAGATTGCACAAGGAAACAATTACTTCTAGTTTGTGTTGAAGGGGAAAAAAAGAGAATGAAGATGGATTACTGAAATCTGCAGATGGCACCTCTAAACATCATTCAAAGATAGAAATGAGAGAAGATAGCTATTAGATCACATGAACATGAGGAATAAGGTACACAAAGCTTGCTCTGTGAGCTTTAATATGGAACTAATATTGAGAGAAAGGTAAGGAGTGAAGCATTATGGGGAAAAAACAGAATTATTCCTGGAAGGTTGGCTTTTTTGGTATGGGGAAAATGGAAAAGCAGGCTATTCCATCATGACTGTGAGGCCAATTAAAAGACTTGAAGCGCTTTCCAGAGTGATGGGTATATTTAGAACACTAAAATATATAATTATTTAGATGATGGTACATTATCAGTGCCTATTGTTATTGCTGTATGCTAGCAATTATGTTTACCAAAGGAATATTGTATTGATCTTTTACATAGGTTTTTCAGTGTAATGGCATGTGTTAGCCTAATAGATCACAGAACTGAAGTAGTGGAATTATCCAAAACAAGTGCAGCTTCACAAAGATCTGTCAGCATAGTGTTGCTGAGTTCTACATCTCCACGCAATTGGCTGAATAATCTTCAGCTCTTCCAGATGTGAATAGGTGCATGCCGGTTGAAAGTGTGGTAACAAATATTTCCCCATGTGATTCACATGTTTTCACACTCATGATGCGCATAACGTGTTTGTAGCTGCATGCTTATGGAAGTGTTAGAAACACAGTCACTTTCCTTCACATTCTTCTTACCTAGTGACAAAGGGAAGGTGTTCATTACATTTGATTCATAGTCACACTGCAGAAGGGGAGTGGAGGAGAGAGGGGAGGAGCGAGATAAACAGAGAAAGAGGGAGGGAGGGGAGAGCAAACATCAGCGAGAACATTAAAACAAATGATGAATTCTTAAGCCTTAAGTTTAGCTGACAAACTGTAAAGGTTTGTTTTCACATGTAATGGTTAGAACTACTGCAGTATCTCATGTGACATGTGCAAAATGGAAAAATAGTTATCAGTATTCTGAAAAGATTTTTTTTCACAAAAACAGAACTCTAAGAGACTGTTTTAAAGGTAGGAATATCATATTTCTTTGTTTCCTTTTATTGAAAATAGATTTTTATCATATAATATATCCTGATTACAGTTTCCCCTCCCTCCACTCTTCCTAGTTCCTCCCTACACTCCCTCCCATTCGGGTCTACCTCTGTTCTATATTTCATTAGAAAATAAGCCATCTTCTAAGAGATAATAAAATAAAGTTCAATAAGATTTTAAAAAACTAATTCATAGTAATAGCACAAAAAGAACACTGAGCAGAACCAGTAGAGTAGAAGAAAAGACACCAGGAAACAGACACAGGTGCCGAGACCTGCTCGTTCACACACTCAGGAGTGTCACACAAACGGCAAACCAAAAGCCACAATATGTACCTGCAGAATAAAAAGTGGAAGAATACATTATATATAGATTATGTATATTGTTATTATTATTATTATTATTATTATTATTATTATTATTATTATTATT
>OU015758.1:32029925-32070351 GCA_907169655.1 Acomys percivali
AGAGAGAGAGAGAGAGAGAGAGAGAGAGAGAGAGAGAGAGTAACGTATTCCTGCACTGTGTACTGGCAGATGGAATTTCAGGTGCCTACATCATCACAGCTATTATTAAATTATCTTTTGTGATGATACCTCAGGTAGCCATGACTTATGCAATAGGGAGTTAGGGAAACATCTTCAGTTTTAAAAGCTATTACATTTTCTTGCAGGTGTGTTTGAGAGAAGCACAGCACAAATTCACTTGCGCACTATGAGGATAAGAGACAAGCAGGCCAGCCACAAGGGGCAATTAACACAAAACAGTATGAGAGAAGAAACTACCGGAGTTGCAAACTAAACAGAACTCACATTGCTCTTGTATCTCCCAATTATATTACAAAGCACAGATGTTTATTTCACAAAATAAACCATATTGGCAGTTTTAGGCTATGATAAAACCCTCTAGGATTGGTTTTCCTAAATACCCAGTTTTGACTTATTTCCCCTTTACCCTAACAGTCAGAGCTGCGGTGTGTTTGTTTGTCTCCTCTGTGATGGGAGCCTATTAAAACAATGAGGAGTTTCACTCATTTCCTGAAGCAACTAGCCAAAGCTTCAATATGAAACAACAGCTGGAGACGTGCTTTCTTCAGTCACCTTGGTTAAGAGCTTACAGGAGTGCATTATTGAAACCAGTAGACTTATTTCCACCCAGATGCAACACATTTATAAGATGCTAATTCTTATGTGCAACACAATGTAAAGTCTATTCCAGTGACCTTTAATACCAGTGACCCAAAGAAAATATGGTTTACTCCTCCTTTCTGTCCCTTGGCCTACCTGTTTTGACAAGAAATCTTGGCATCTTTAGCCCTTCTCTGCATTTCAGAATATCCATGAGGCATGCAGAAGAAAGAACAGCATAAAGGATATAGCTTTGGCTGCCACATCAACTTGTCATTTAAGAAAACTACATTAATCAATAACATCTGAACAGTTCAATTACTGAATAAGAAAAGGCAAAGAAATGGGGAAAAAAGATTAATAGGTCTACCCCAAAATTATAGCCCTCAATTCAAAAAGGGCCTTGCAACCTGGATGACTTGAGAAGAATATTACTGTTGAGTTAATATATAATTATCAGAACCCTTTATTTATTTTCTCCACACACAGCAGCCAGTTTCCGTGACAACTTCCCTGCTCTGAGAATTCCCTCCCTGTATCAATGACACTTAGTAAAAGTTCTAGTGAGCTAAAGGAGAGAAAAAGGCTTCACTTGAAGCAATGGTGAAGTGCCCTGCACTGTTAGGCTACGAAAGGTTAATGGCATCATTACCAGGTTCCTCTAAGCACAAACATGTCCCTCTTTAGGAACTATATTAGGCATGCCATAAGGCATATTAACTCCTTCCCAACTGTATGTGCACAGGGAAGTGCTCAGTTTATAAAAGAATGAATTAATGTTTTAAACGCGTTTCATCTTTTCCTTCAATTTATGCATAGTACAATGACATAACATAGCACAATCAATGGTATTCAGGAGAATAATTTTTAAGTGCTTCTGGGTTACTCTGAAGAACAAGTTTTAGATCTTCACTACAAAGGTGAGTAAACCTCACCAAAGTTTTTGTCTATTGGTTTCCTGTGTCTGGTTCCTGTGGCTCTTTGATGAAGCTTCCTTTGAAGGGAGGGAGGCATCTTACTAGGGCCTCAGGGCTTACTGAGCTTTCCTGGTCTCCTTTTTTTTAATACTATGTAGTATGTTGTACCATGCCACTACTCAGAAGACTTCCAACAGCACATGGTCCAGATGCTGCATTCACCGCAAACAACTGTGTACTTGCTTCCTGCAATTCACTGTTCTGAGTGCTTGAATAAGCCAACATACTTACTCAGATGCTCTTTCAAAGTGTACATCTGAATTGGTAATTTACATGGTTTAAAAAGCAATAAGTGTGTGCTCCATATTTGACATCCTCCTCTTGGCGGAGAGGCCTGATGGCACTCAAAGAAAGAATAAGCAGGCTACCAAGATGAGACTTGATAGCCTATGACTGTATAGTGGGAAAGGAAGTTCCCTTCGGTCTTAGACCTAGTGGAGGAGAATAGGGTGAAAGAGGGAGGGAAGGAGGAATAGGAGGATACAAGTGATGGGATAACAATTGAGTTGTAATCTGAATACATTAATAAAATTAAAATGTAATAAAAAGTAATAAATACAGAAATAAATAGGAAAGTAGCTGATAAAGGGACAAAATAAAGGAAGATAGTAGAATTGGGTGGGAATGGGAGAGGCAAAGTATATAAGATGCTCTTTCAACAAGGCTCCCTCTGTGGAGGCTAACCCTAACCTTTACCACCTAATTGTGCTTGTTTGGAATAGGCAAAAAGTACATTTCTTGATCATTGACCTCATTACTTCAAAGTCTTCCTAGGCTTCTTAAGCATTGAAGTCATCCTAGACTTTTAAAAAAGAATGTATTTACTTTACATCCCAATTGCAACTCCCTCCTTCCTCTCCTCCTGTTCCCACCATCCCTTACGAGGGGACCCACGTGGAGACTGAGTTGCCCATTGGCAACCTCTGAATAGGTGGTCTAGGTTCTCCTATGCATGGTCCTTGGTTGGTGAGGTTGGTGCCTCAGTCTCTGCAGGCATGCCTGGGACTAGCTCTGTTGGCTTTGTTGGTCTTACTGTGGAGCTCCTCTCTCCTGAGGTTTCTTCTATCCCCCCATTTTTCTTTTTTTCTTTTTTTTTAAATTTTTATCACATTTATTTATTTATTTTTATTAGTTTATTCATATAACATCTCAATTGTTAGCCCATCCATTGTATCCTCCCTTTCTTTCCTCCCTCCCACTTCCCCCTCTACTCCCCTCCCCTATGACTGTGACTGAGGGGGACCTCCTCCCCCTGTATATGCTCCTAGGGTATCGAGTCTCTTCTTGGTGACTTATTATCTTTCCTCTGAGTGCCACCAGGCCTCCCCATCCAAGGGACATGGTCCGATATGGGGCACCAGAGTTTGTGTGAAAGTCAGATCCCCTTCTCCACTTAACGGTGGAGAATGTCCTGTCCATCGGCTAGACTGGGTAGGGGTTCGAAGTTTACTGCCTATATTTTCCTTGGCTGGTGCCATAGTTTGAGGACGACCCCAGGGCCCAGACCCGCCTGTAGTTTTCCAGGACCCTCTGGATCCTTCTATTTCCTCATTCTCCCAGGCTTCTCACCCCTAAAGTCTCAATAGGATGTCCTCCCCTCTGACCCACTTTCCTGGTAGGTAAAGTTTTTCATGGGGGCGTACCCCTTGGACTAGTGTCTCGATATAAGTGAGTATATACCATTTGACTCTTTTTGCTTCTGGGTGAACTCACCCATTATGATAATTTCTAGTTCAATCCATTTGTCCACAAATTTCGGAAATTTCTTGTTTTTAATAGCTGAGTAGTATTCCATAGTGTAAATATACCACAGTTTCTTTATCCATTCTTCTACTGAGGGACACATAGGTTGTTTCCATCTTCTGGTCCCCCATTTTTCATACTACTCCAAGTGCTCTGCCCAAAGATTGGCTCTGAGTCCTAGCATCTGCTTTGATCTCCTGCTCAGTGGAGTCTTTCAGAAGACATCTGGGTTAGGTTCCAATCCTACTAGCCTTCTTACCTTCACAGCTAAGAGTTATGCAGGCACTTCCCCTCTATCTGAGAAGAGACTTACTACTGGCCTGTATAACGTAGGCACATCTGGAATTTGAGGGATGTAAAGTCGTCCTTATCATTTTCAAAACAGTATATTCCGCCTTATTTTAGCTCCACAAATCCTTAGGACAATGTGAGGGCTAGGGTTTTCATAGTATTCAGTGTTCTAGATGAAGCAAATTCTTATATTTTTGTTTGTGAGCCTAGCCTTTAAGGCCTGTGCCATCTCTCCAGCTCAAACTTTGTGCTTATTAGAGTAATAACAGCTGTACATCCCTGGTGGTGAGATGTAGTGCATAACTATTCTTTTATAATGAAACAGAGAACATTGATTTTCTAAGAACTTCCACAGTCACCTTCTGGACTTCTTAGCTGATATGAGCCTAACAGCCTATTTGAAGGCATTTAATTGCTTCTAGATCACTTTTAATTGCCATTACTCTTATTGCCCAGGTGCTAGAGCTATGACAAAGGCCATCACTTTGTTTCTTCTATTTATACCTCATGCTATTTCACCCTGTGACAATCTAAAACCTGTATGGTGCTGTTTACATTAAGCACATAAATCTACTTGATATCTCGGTTGGTTTCTGTTGTGGAAATAAATCTCATGGCCCAAAGCAATCTATGGGAGGATGAGTTTATTTAGGCCCATGACTCCAGAGGGCCAGTTCTTAATGTAAGGAGAGGCCTAACAGCAGAGAGCTGCAGCTAGGAGCCAAGAGATCACAGCTTCAGTCACAAACATAAAACAAGAACAAACTGGAAATGCGCATGACTACCAATTCTCAAAGCCCATCTTTAGTGACCTATTTCCTCCAGCAAGTTTCCATAGCTCCATCATCTCTCTAAACAATGCCACCAAGGAGGAACCAACCAAATGTTTGAGCACCTAAGACCATAGAGAACATTTCCCATTCCAGACATCAAGTGACACACCACGGATCCCATAGGCCCATGGCCATATCATAAAGCAAAACACATTTAATCAAAATTTAACATTCTGTAGCCTTTAATAGTATCAAATGCAAGGTAATCTCTTAACTGTTAGCCCTGAAAAATCAAAAGGCAAATTACACACTTCCAACATACGATGGCACAGAATATACATTTCTATTCCAAAAGAGAATGGTATAAGCATAATGAGGAAATCCTGGACCAAAGCTAGACCAAATCCAGCAAGACAAATGCCAAATCCCACTCCCCTGTGTCTGGTGTCTGGCACTATAATTTCAAAGGGCTTATCTGACCCTACACTCCCAGCTCTGATGCCTGCCACATACAACTCTCTCTTAGGCCTCTTCCACTCCATGTATGCAGCTCTCCTCAGGAGACATCCCACAGGCTTCAGGGACTCATAGGCCACATTGCAAGCCAGGGTTCACTTTTTGCACAGGTTTCTCACATCTTCCTTTCAGGCACTCTCCTGCCTCCATTTTCCTGACTTAGGCAGTTCTTTGAAACCACAGGGAAAGATACTATGGCTTTCTAACACTTTCTATAGCCACGCCTCCAGACCCAAACTACAAATTATACATTACTATACACTTTGTAATTCTTTTTGTCCCACTCATTCTTTTTTTTTTTTACTGTAAATCTGTGCAAAAGCTATTAGCAATGACCATTCCATGTATTCAACATTATTCTGGTATGAAATTTCTGCCTACCAAATATTTTAGTCTATAACTTTAAATATACTATCAGGTAAGTCTTAGGACAAAGTCAGAATGCAGCCAGATTCTTTGACAAAATATCAAAAGAATTATCTCCTAACCAGTTGCTAATATTGTTCCCCCTCCTTGAATGTCTTGGTCAGAATCCACATTATTCTTAATATTAACATATTCCCAAATCCCACTAGGATGATCTATTAAGCCCTGTTGACAGCACTCCACTGTCCTCCTAGTCCCAGGTCTTCCTTGCTCCTCCCCAAACCAACATGAAGAGAGTCTTCAGAGCAACAGCAAACCCTCTGGCACCAGCTTCTGTATTCTTTATTACAACAACTTAAGGGTTAGTAAATTCTACATGTGATTTCACAATAGCAGTGCAGACACAGCAGCAAGTGGCTGGAGCAGACAGCCGAGAGATCAGATCTTCCATAACAAACACAAAACCGAGAGCAGACTAGAAGTACCACCCTGTTCCTGTGGTGACACAGTCCATCTACTAAGCCTCCACTTCCCTAAAGCTGTCCCAAATAGTTTTACCAACCGGTGACCAGGTGTTCTAATACCTAAAACTATGGGGTCATTTCTAGTTCAAAGTCATACACCCACTTACAATTTACCAACATGACCTTGTCTCTGATAAGTGGGAATGTTCCTGGCACCACACCTAAAGATGTACTTTCTAGAGGTAACAGTGGTGCAGCTGTCTTAGTTGATTCCCTAAAATCAGACCCTATGATCAAGATTGATGCTCCAGAAATTGACATGGACAGAACCATAAAAAATTTGAAGGCTATAGAATAAGAAACACAGAGGAAAGGGAATCCAATTACAAATATATTGATAATTAAGGAATAGATGTTAGCAGCTGGGTATTATATCTAATTATGTCCCATAAGAATCTGTAGAAAACCACTGCAAGTACATACCAATAGGACTGAATGATGGGTCATGCTTGACTTGATTTCATCTTTAGTGGCTGAAGAACGTCCCCAAGTTATAAGATTATTTCACAAAGACTGCAATACATTTGCTGTTGTGAAAAGTTTCGTACTGCTTTAGAATTCTCTGTGGCAGAGGAAGAGAGAAGCAGGCAAATCAGTGGCATCAGCTGCGTAGTCTACTACACCAACACACACAAAGGGAGTAAAAGCATCTACAGTCTCCCATTGGCTCCAGAAGTAAATCTGTACTCCTAAATGATCATCACAGTAATGTTAAGTTCCTTTACTGTTTTCCAGGACATCATAAAGATCAGGAAAGTCTTAAATACATGTCTCTAATTCCCAATTTATGAGCTAACGATGGCATGCACTTGAGTGTTATTAAGTTTTTAAGCCCTTTGGATATTACTAATGTTTTACTCAATAAATATTGATTAACAACAATATCAGTTCAGTTCTGCAACTTCTTTCCCATATTTCCGATCTCTCATTTGGGATTATGTTCCTTCATCCTAAATTATGTTATATTGGTTCTTCCTCAGTGAGACCTAGTAGTGAATATTCCTGCTATTGTATTTGAGGTGCATTTACATTTTTAATTTTGCATTTATCTTCAGGATGTAGTCATTGAGTTAAAAAACACTAGTTTTGAAACCATTTTGTTAAGTATATCAGTATTGTGTCTTCTTGTACTCATTGTGGTGTTCATGAAATATCATATCTGGGGGTTGTGGAGAAAGATCAGTACACAATGTCCTTGTCGCACAAGCTTAAAGACCCATTTAGATCCCTAGTACCCACAACCGAGTGGCAGCAGGAAAGGGTGTGTGTTGAGGGGCATTTCCAGGGCTTGATGTCCAGCTAGTTAAGTCCAGATGAAGGTGAACTCCATATTCTCCTTGAGAGGACCTGGTTCAAAAAGTTATAATAGGAATGAAAAGAAGAAGAAGATATTTAAATTGCAAAGTGAACTCCAAAGTCATTTCAAGAAGCCCTAAAAAAGAGTGGTACTAAGATAAAGATACTTGGGGATCCAAGATGGTGGCGAGCAGTGTGGACCATGTTTGGAAGCTCCAGTGAACAATTCAGGGAATTACACAGATTTCTGAGCCAGGAACACCGGGGTCACGACACCACGGCAGCAGGAGTGCTCCACAGTTCGGAGGGACCAGGGTGCAGAGGACCTGCGTGCCCCTGCACACGGGAGGAGCGCAGATTTTCTCGGATTGGAGCGGCAGTGGCGGAGGCAGCAGCAGCAGCAGTGGCGGCACCAGCGGCAGTGGCTGAGGTTTGCAGCTCGGAGCCTTCCAGTGGAGGCGATTGGTGTGGTGGCTGGTGGGAGCTGCTGCGGGAGGGGGGACTCTGGAGAGGTTTTGCATTGTGTGGTGCCTTGTAACCCAGACTGGACTTGGTGGACAGTTCAGCCCCGGAGTCCTGGGTTCAGCTCAGTGCTCAGTGCCCTGGAGACGCTGGCTCGGCACAGCAAGCAATTCTGCCCAAGGCACCAGTACAGTGCAGCAGCAGCTCCCATGCTGTGACACAGGCTGGGCAGAGCGCTCAGGTCCACCCTAGGCACCAGCCCAGCTCAACGAGCAGTTCTGCCCAAGACACTAGCTCAGCTCAGTGGGCAGTTTTGGGGCACTGACACAGATTCAGCCCAGAGGCACTAGCTGGACTTGCCAGGCAGATTAGGCCTAGAGTCTCTACCTGAGCTGTGCGCACAGGCTCGGCGGCTCCAAGGCTCTGGCTGGACTATCCACACAATATAGGCCCGGAGTCCCGGGCTGATTGCAGCGTGCAGTGTGGGTCCATAGTCCCTGGCTGAGCTCGGTGCACAATTCCGCCCCAGTGTCGGGTAGAGCTCTGCGTGCAGTTTGGGGCCAGAGTCCCTAACTGTGCTTGGCAGACAGATTGGGACCAGAGACTCTAATGGAACTTTTAGCACAGTCCCTGCTCTAAGACTCTGGTTGGACACAGTGTGCAGTTTGAATCCAGAATTCCTGGCTGAGCTTGGTGGACAGTTCAGGCCCTGAGTTAATAACTGACCACAACACGCACTTTGGGCCAAAAGCCCCTAGCTGAGCTTGGTGTGCAGTCCCAGCCCAAAAATTCTGGCTGGACGCTGTGTGCATTTTGGGCCCAGAATCCATAGCTGAGCTCAGCAGACGGTTCAGGCCCTGAGAATCTAGCCAAGCTTGGAGCGTGGTTCGGGCCCAGTGTCCCTGGCTGGACTTGGTAGGGAACCCAGAAGGCTGTGGATACCTTGGCCTGACCCAACGCTCATTCAGAGACCCAGAACTATTGCAGGAACCAAAAAACAGGAGAGCTGAGGATCACTGATTGTGAGAGCCCAAAACGACAGGGCTAACCTCCTGCCATCCACACCAGTGAAGTATCAGAGTTTCCAGCCTACGGAAATCGTGAGAAAACGAGTGAATCTATCATCAGACTCCCTCCATCCAACTCTGGAAGGTACCCAACAAAAACAAAGACTGCAAGATGTCTAAAGGATAGCATAAAAGCATATGCAAAAAATCCCCAAAACAACATGGCATCTCCAGTTTCTAGCTATCCCAAAGAAAACAACCCAGAGAACTTAGATACAACAGAAATACAAGAAAATGACCTCAAATCCTTAGTAATGAGGATATTAATGGAGGAAACAAATAAAATTCGTAATCAAATGCAGGAAGATGCAGCCAAACAGGTGAGAGACATAAAAGAAGCACATAGAGTGGAACTGGAAAATTTTCAGGAAAATGCAAACAACCATATGAAAGAAAAAAATAAAACGGTTCAAGCTCTGAAGACCTATAAAGAGGCAATGGAAGAAACTCAGGAATATACAAACAATCAGATGAAAGAAATCAAAAAATCAGTTCAAGATCTGAAGACGCAAATAGATTCAATGATAAACACACAGACAGAAGAAAAACGAGAATTTGACACCTCACAGAAGAAGACGAGCAAGACAGAAGTGAGCTTTTCTAACGGAATCCAAGAGATGGAAGAACGAATCTCAGGTCTAGAAGATACAATCACAGATCTTGAAGCAACCATTAAAGAAAGTACCAAATCTGGAAAACTCCTGACACAAAACATCCAAGAAATTAAGGACACCATGAAAAGAAGAAATCTGAGGATAATAGGCATTGAAGAAAGAGAAGATATCAGACTCCAAGGTCCAGAAACTATTCTCAACAAAATCATAGAAGAAAATTTCCCCAATCTAAAGAAAGAGATGCCTATAAACATACAGGAGGCCTACAGAACACCAAATAGAATTGACCAGAAAAGAGAAATTGCCCGTCATATAATAATCAAAACACAAACATACAGAACAAAGAAAAAAATATTAAAAGCTGCAAGGGAAAAGGTCAAATAACATTTAATGGCAAACCTATCAGAATTACACCCGACTTCTCAGAAGAGACCATAAAAGCCAGAAGGGCCTGGAAAGAGATCCTGCAAACCCTAAGAGACCACAGATGCTAGACCAGACTACTTTGCTCAGCAAAACTCTCAATAACCATTGATGGAGAAAACAAAATATTCCATGACAAAAACAAATTCAAACAGTACCTATCCACAAACCCAGCTTTACAGAAGGTACTAGAAGGAATACTCTATCCCAAAAGGTCAAGCTACAACCAAAACTACTCAGGAAATAGATAACTATACCATGGCAAAAATGCAACTACACAAACGCTCGACTAGGAACAACATCAAAATTAAGACTCTTAACAGTCACTGGTTGTTAATATCTCTCAACATCAATGGCCTCAATTCTCCAATAAAAAGACACAGACTAACTGAATGGGTGCATAAACAAGATCCAACATTTTCTGCATTCAAGAAACACATCTCACCTATAACGATAGGCATTACCTCAGGGTAAACGGTTGGAAAAAAATATTCCAAGCAAATGGTCACTAGAAGCAAGCACGTGTAGCCATTTTAATATCGAACAAAATAGACTTTCAAGCAAAATTAATCAAAAGAGATGAGGAAGGACACTTCATACGTATCAAAGGTAAAGTCAACTGAGATGACATCACAATTCTGAACATCTATGCTCCCAATACAAGGGCACCCACATTTGTAAAAGATCTGCTAAAAAAAGCTTAAACCACACATCGATTCCCACGCAATAATAGTGGGAGACTTCAACACCCCACTCTCACTGAAGGATAAGTCATTGAAACAGAAACTAAGCCGAGAAATAACATCATTAACCAATGCCATGGGTCAAATGGATCTAACAGATATCTATAGAACCTTTCACCCAAACAAGAAAGAATATACCTTCTTCTCTGCACCCCATGGAACCTTCTCCAAAATTAGTCACATCGTAGGTCTCAAAGCAAGCCTCAACAGATACAAGAGGATTGAAATAATACCTTGTATCCTATCAGATCACCATGTTCTTAGGCTGCAATTCAACAACAACAGAAATAACAAAAAGCCTAAACGTAAGTGGAAACTAAACAACTCTCTGCTAAATGACACATGGGCTGCGAAGAAATAAAGAAAGAAATAAAGGACTTTCTGAAATTCAATGAAAATGAAGGAACAACATACCCAAATTTGTGGGATACATTGAAAGCAGTGCTAAGAGGAAAATTCATAGCACTAAGTGCCTTTAAAAAGAAATTGGAAACAATGCACATGAGCATCTTAACGACACAACTGGAAGCCCTAGAAAAAAAAAAGAAGCAGAAACACCCAAAAGGAGTAGAAGTCTGGAAATAATGAAACTCAGGGCTGAAATTAACAAATTAGAAACTAAGAAACCAGTCCAAAGAATCAATAAAACCAAGAGCTGGTTCGTTGAGAAAATCAACAAGATAGACAGACCGTTAGCCAAACTAACTAAAAGGCAGAGACACAGTACTGAAATCAACAAAATCAGAAATGAAAAGGGAGATATAACAACAGACACTGAAGAAATACAAAGAATCATAAGATCCTACTTTGAAGGCATATATGCCACAAAATTTGAAAATCTAAGGGAAATGGACCGTTTCCTTGATCAATTTCACTTGCCAAAGTTGAGTGAAGAACAGATAAACAAGCTAAATAGTCCCATTTCCCCTACAGAAATCGATGCAATCATTGATAGTCTCCCAAAAAAAAAAAAAAAAAAGAAAGCCCAGGGCCAGATGGTTTCAGTGCAGAATTCTACCAGACCTTCAAAGATGAGCTAATACCGATTAATACCGATACTCTTCAAGCTACTCCAAAAGATAGAAATGGATGGACATTACCAAATAAATTCTATGAGGCCATAGTCACATTGATACCTAAACCTAACAAAGACTCAACAAAGAAAGAGAGTTTCAGACCAATTTCTCTTATGAACATCGATGCAAAAATACTAAATAAAATTCTTGCAAAACGAATACAAGAACACATCAAAGATGTCATTCATCATGGCCAAGTAGGCTTTATCCCAGGCATGCAAGGATGGTTTAATACATAGAAATCCATCAATGTAACCCACCATATAAACCAACTGAAAACAAAAAAACCACATTATCATCTCTTTAGATGCAGTAAAAGCATTTGATAAAATCCAACACCCATTCATGTTTAAAGTTTTAGAGAGATCGGGGAGACAAGGCACTTTCCTCAACATGATAAAGGCTATATACAGCAAGCCAATAACCAAAATCAAAGTAAATGGTGAGATACTCAATGAAATTACTCTAAAATCGGGAACAAGGCAAGGCTGCCCACTCGCTCCATATCTCTTCAATATAGTACTCGAAGTTCTAGCCAGAGCAATAAGACAACAAAAGAAGATCACGGGTATCCAAATTATCTATATTTGCAGATGATATGATAGTGTACATAAGTGACCCTAAAAATTTCACCAGAGAACTCCTATAGCTGATAAATACTTTCAGCAAATTGGTTGGATACAAAATTAACTCAAAAAAGTCTGTAGCCTTCCTATACACAAATGACAAGCTTGCAGAGGAAGAAATTAGGAAAGTCATACCCTTCACATTAGCAGCAAGCAATATATAATATTTAGGAGTTACTCTAACTAAACAAGTGAAGGACTTGTTTGGAAAAAATTTCAAAACTCTGTAGAAAGAGATTGAAGATGACATGAGAAAATGGAATGATCTTCCTTGCTCATGGATCGGGAGAATTAACATAGTAAAAATGGCCATCCTACCAAAAGCAATCTACAGATTCAATGCAATCCCTATCAAAATACCTACACAAATTTTTATAGACTTTGAAAGTTCAATTCTGAACTTCATATGGAAAAACAAAAAACCCAGAATAGCTAAAACAATCTTGTACAATAAAGGTGCTCCAGAGGAATCTCCATACCTGATCTCAAACTGTACTATAAAGCAATAGTAATTAAAACAGCATGGTACTGGCACAACAACTGGCTGGTTAATCAGTGGAATCGAACCGACGACCCAGAAATGAATCCACACACATATAGTCACTTGATTTTTGACAAAGAAGCCAAATCAATTCAATGGAAAAAGGATACCATCTTCAAGAAATGGTGCTGGTCTAACTGGAAGTCTACGTGTAAAAAAATGCAACTGGACCCATATTTGTCACCTGGCACAAAACTCAAATCTAAGTGGATTAAAGACCTCAACATAAAACCAGAGACACTAAGTCAGTTAGCAGAAAAAGTGGGGAAGAGCCTGGAACATATTGGCACAGGAGACAACTTCCTGAACAGAACACCAACAGCCCAGGCCTTAATGTCAACAATTAATAAATGGGACCTCATGAGGCTGAGAAGCTTCTGTAAGGCTGGAGACACTGTCCAGAGAACAAAGCGACAGCCTACAGACTGGGAAAAAATCTTCACCAACCCGACATCTGACAAAGGTCTAATATCCAAAATATATAAAGAACTCAAGAAATTAAACACCACCAAACCAAATAACCCAATTGAGAAATGGGGCTTGGAACTAAACAGAGAGTTCTCAACAGAAGAATATCAAATGGCTGAGAAACACTTAAAGAAATGCTCAACCTCCTTAGTCATCAGGGAAATGCAAATCAAAACAACTCTGAGATTCCATCTTACACCCATCAGAATGGCTAAGATCAAAAATTCAAGTGACACCACATGCTGGCGAGGAACATTCCTTCATTGCTGGTGGGAATGCAAACTAGTACAACCACTTTGGAAATCTATCTGGTGCTTTCTCAGAAAACTGGGAATAGGGCTTCCTCAAGACCCAGCTTTTCCACTCCTTGGAATATACCCAGAAGATGCTCCAGCACACAACAAGAAAATTTGCTCAACCATGTTCATAGCAGTCTTATTCACAATAGCCAGATCATGGAAACAGCCTAAGTGTCCATCAGTAGAAGAATGCTAAGGAAACTGTGGTATATATACACTATGGAATACTACTCAGCTATTAAAAACAAGGAATTCCCAAAATTTGTGGATAAATGGATTGAGCTAGAAATGATCATAATGAGTGAGTTACCCCAGATACAGAAAGACTCAAATGGTATATACTCACTTATATCTGCATACTATCCCAAGGCGTATGTCCCATGAAAGCCTTCATTTACCAGGAAACTGGGACAGAGGGGAGGACATCCTATTGGGACTCTAGATGTGAGAAGCATGGGAGAATAGCAAAGTAGAAGGATCCAGAGGGTCCTAGAAACCTACAAGTTGAACATTTTATTAGGCAGATTTGGGCCCAGGGGTCCCGCTGAAACTAAGGCACCAGCCAAGGACAATACAGGCAGTAAACTTTAAACCCCTACCCAGATCTAGCTAATGGACAGGACAGTCTCCACACTTGAGTGGAGAGTAGGATATTACTTTCTCACGTACTCTGGTGCCTCACATTTGACCATGTCTCCTAGAGGGGGAGACCTGGTGGCACTCAGAGGAAGGACAGCAGGTTACTGAGAAGAGACTTGATACCCTATGAGCATATACAGGGGGAGGTAATCTCCCTCAAGGACAGTCATAGGGGAGGGGAATAAGGGAAAAATGGAGGGGAGAATGGGAGGATACAAGGGATGGGATAACCATTGAGATGTAACAAGAATAAATTAATTAAAAATTATTAAATAAAAAAAGATGCAGATATTAAGTGGACGTCTGACGTCCACACACATATATATGTGGGTAAATTAATACATAAAGTCACATACGTATAACACACATGTTCTTCTTGAAACAGTGTGTCTTTAAAGGCAGTATAGAACATATATTGCTTTAAAATTGTTTCTTGTTTAATGGACATGTGCTAGTAATTTGCATGAAAGAAAACTGTTTATAATACACTGGATTTATAAATTCTGAAAACTGGCATCTTCCATGTAAAATCTGAAGATGCACACTTAAAGCATTTCCACATGATATATTACCTCAACTGCTTTTAATTTCCTTTATTCCTGGAATGAAGGTAAAACAGACATTAACTTTTCCTCCTTTATCCTTAAACCTGATTATTTTTCACCTGTAGTCTTTATTTTGTGTGCTTGTTCTGAATAGTATTTCTGCTTTGTTTTTGGTCTAACCATGCCTCTTCAGCTACTTATAATTTCTTTTTCAACAAATAAAATCAGTCCCAAAATTGTTTTACAGTATGTCCTTAAATGTTATTTGCTTCATTTTTGAACTTTCATAAAAACATTTTTGTTCCCTGCCAAAATATTATCACCTCTGTACAAAAGAAAGTTTCACCTAGTTAATTAACTGATGGGTTATTTTTAGACCTGAGACAATGGAAACTCCCTTAGAGACATCTGTGATAGCTTCTGGGAATTATTAAAAACTCTTGGGATTTTTTTTTTTTTGGTGCTACATTGTAAAAATTTGGCTACAAGTACCTGCAATGCCTGATTTATTTATGGCTCACATTAACCAGAGATTACAGATCTTTTACGTCTAGTTATAACTGTGGTTCCGACTCTCTACCCTTAGTAAGGTTTTTGTCTGCCAAATGTACAACCCCGTTTTGTAAATACTCACAGAGGTTAACAAAATATCCCGAAGCAAAGGCAATTATGAATTGCTAAACTAGTTCTACCAAATATAGCCAGGCTGATCCTTCATTATTTTATAAGTTCTTTAAGACTTTCAAAGATATTCTCTCTTTAAATGCTTAATTTTGTAACTTTTTCTGAGGACAATCAGTTTGTGTCTGTTAGTCTTTTTATATAGAATGTAAAATTATCTGACTCATTTCATTTACATTTTAATTATATAAATTCACTTTCCTATAAATATTTTTACTAAGACCATATCCTCTAATACAGAAAAAAATTAATAAAACTCTAAAACTGACTTGCTATATTCAAAGAATTTCAGTGACTCCTGATCACTGTGAGACTGACACCAAAGGATAGCACACAGAATTACTATATGTTTTAAATGCGTATACAAAGGGCTTAATCAATTTGTTCACTGGGATTCCTCCTATAAGTTGTACTTTTTCAATTTTAGAAATAACCAGCCATTCCTTTTCAAAGATAAAAGAGAAAGATCTCTTAGTAGCTGTGAAACACATAATTAACCCAATGAGTTGACCGAACTTGTCCTCGTGGGTAATTTCCCATGAACATGGCTTTAAGCAGTAGGATCATGACAGAATATCCTTTGTACCAAATGTAGATCATACTCTATTCTTCATATCAAACAAAGATCATACTCATGAACAATAAATAAGTAAGCAAGGCTGAGTCCATCTAAGTCTTTGGGGTTATTGTTGTGCATGATTGTCCTCTAAGCTAAGCTAAGTGTTCAGCTGTCCTCCATAACAGAAAGATCAATGCAGCTGGGTTTGCTGATTATTCACCTCCTGTTGTGGAAGAACTGGAATGGTCCCAAGACTGTCATCGGAGTATCCAGGGCTGTATATCATATGTTATACACAACTCTGCCTTAATTGCAAATACCATAGAGTACATAAGCCAATGAAGACTAGAAGAAGGGGCCTTCTCTGATGCTTTCATTTCTGTTGGGTAAAGACTTTCCAGCTATGAACATTTTGGGGAGAAACATTCACATTCCCCCACTAAGGAGCTCCTCACCTATGCTGCACAAGTAAGCCCAGTGTGAACATAACATATATTAGTGCCATCACAGTTCAGACTACCCCCTGACTTTATCCTTGGTATTTTCTACTTTCATCCGTGGTCCACATTCTTTTACTTAAAGTTCATAGGTAAAGTATGTAACTTAAGGGCTAGAAAAAGCAAGTTTTGAGTATTGCCTTAAAGTAATAATGTATCTTTGCCTCTTTCTGTTTAATACACTCCACATAAAGTATTTCACACAGGTATACAATGCATCTTGATCAAATTCATTTTGTATCACCCTACCTCCAGTCCCACTCATAACTCACACATTATCCTACCCTATCTTTATGTCCTTCTTTATAAGGTTTATTTATTAATTTTTTAATACACTGAGTCCAATTAGTACTTTCTATGCATGCATGAGTGTAGGATCATACACATAGGTATACATAAGTTACCAGAAGCCACATACACAAACAAAAGTGACTCCCTGCCCTAAACAGCTTTTAATGCCTTGCCAAGAGGTCCTGGTTCTTTTGGCTTATTTATGTCCCCACTGCCAAACAAACAGTGCTGATATGTTTGCTATGTAGAAATTTTATAAAAGATGCTGCTGAGAAAGGCTTGGAGGAGGAAATTCCTTGGGATACATTGCTATTATGCTTTAAATGTATCTGTACCCCAAACTGAGTGTGACAGTCCCTTGAAAGTCATGTGTCCAACATATCAAACATAAAGTGGGGCATTTTTGTTGATTTAAACAAGGGCAGAAAATAAGAAGTAAGAAGACAGTTGTACATGAGCCTGAGAGAGAGAGAAGCATCTCTAGATATTCAATCTTCTTATGCTTTGATTCAAACTTCCTAGAATCTCTAACTGGGAGATACTAAATCATGCTTACAGGGCATTCTGTAAGGACGAGTCTCCTAATGCATCCCTCAGACAGTAGATAAATAATGACAGTTATAAAAGGGAAGGGAAGTACAGTGAGCCTGCAGGCACAAGAGACCCTCATGCACTGCATGTCCTTAGTGCACACTACATGTGATCCTGGGCTGACATTGTTGACAGCTCCAAACTTTGTGAGGAAACTAGCACAATAAAGGGCATGTTTGATGAAGTGGATGAATAACACGAGGTTGTAGGGAAATGAGAAAAACAGAGTCTCTGCCAGAGAGTGGATACCTTGACCAACACTGGACAGAAAATGCAGAGCCTGAGTAAGGAGAGCAACCAAGGGTGAGAACTGAATACATTTTTGTAAGAAAGATGAAATTTAAATTTGTTTCGGTGAAGTTTGTTTGTTTTGATTGAACAAAATCACCAACTATTTACAGACCTTTTGTATGGCTCTTTATCTAGCTAGCTTTTATCCTTATATTTGCAGTTTCTCTTTTCACCATAGTAGATCTCCATAGAAAATAAAAAGCATGAAAAAGAAATCCAAAGATGGATATCATTTGAATACTAAAAGTCTCCTATTTGCAATCTGTAGCAACAGAAAGAGTTTGGCATGCAGGTCATACATCCTTGGGGACAGAGCAGGGGGTGTGTAGGAGGCCGGATTTTGTCTATTAGTTTCAGAAAATCCTTGATCTGTCCAGAGCTTTATACGTGGCATTCACAATGGTCCAGTGTTTGACAGCTGTCATAAGCTCTCCTACAGAGCAGCATCTAGCAGAGAGAGGTGGTCCCCAATCGCTAATGGTAGGAATATTGGACCTTTATTCTAAGGAAAGCATCAAAATCTACACATGCTTAGGTCATTTTCGACAGGTGGAGTAAGACATAAAACACTTATGATGGTATCTAAGAGCAAAGAACCGAGTCAGCAGGGCCTATGATAGTTCTGTGCAGTCGGGGTGTTTATGACAGGATTAAGTTTGCCTTCCTTATTCAGGAGCAGAAGAATATTCTGAAATATTGAAGTCCAGAGTCATAAAGAGAAATAAATATGAATCTTTATAAGTAATAAAAACTAATGCTTGTTCTATGAAATGGGAAGAAACTCTGTAAGTGAAAGCAATAATATGTGTTCTACGGCCACATGTAAAAGTGCTTTAAAACCACATGGCTTAGATTAGACAATTTGTGGTCATCACTAGTGTTTTCCACTCTTAAGAATTTACCTAGAAGACTATGTAGTTCATAGATTTGAAGCTGAAGAACGCAAAGACCAAGACAAGTCATGGACAGCATTTCCCTTACATTGATTTTTTTTCTCCCTTTAAGAAATATAAAATCACTTTGATAACAACAAATCATAATTAGCACATCTTGTCCTTCTTACTCAAACATCTCCTGAGGACTTAGAGGACATAACCCTCATCACAGTGAGCCACCTCAGTATTTCATTAGAGAAAAGGGGGAAGAAGGTGTTCAGGACAAAAGCTTCTGCAGTCATCAAAGTGATCTCAGTTTCCCAGCTGAACATTTTTTGTTCTGCCTCTAGCACAGACCATCACGCATGAAGAGTCAGAGCAACCATGATATGCCCTTTGTGACCTCAGTCATGCAAAAGAGCAATAAATTGACTCAACACAACCTTTGTTCTTCTCCCCACAACAAAAATGCATATGGGGAGTCAGAAGCAGAAATGCCTAAAACTACTGGAAATGCAGTGTTAGGCAGAATACAACATGAAAATGAACAAGCCTAATGATGAGAAGGGCTTTTACTATTAAGTCCCAGAAACACATGGTAACTAATAAACACATTCTTTAATATTTTAAGCAATTGATTTTACATTTTATCTAGTAGAAGAATATAACTCTTCCAGAGAATTCGCAGTGATCAATTTTAAAAGAAATGGCATTATCGCTGTGACCAGACATTCACTTAGTGGATCTTTACCATTGGTAATAATTAGAACATGCTTTTTGCTGATGGTGCAACTCCGGCCTGATGCCTTGAAGAAGGAAGCCCTCCCATCTCTACTAGCAACCTGCTTATAGCATCAATGGTCACCAATGAAACTCGGTTGCTTCTGTAGAATGCTTCCCTTGTTTCACAGGTGATTGTATCCACGACTTTGTAAGATTCACAGGAAAATTGCAACTTTCCTTTCCTGCTAAGTATATCTATCCCAAAACAAAATGTACCATTGCCTCAGTGGATGGCCTAAAGAACATAATAACGAAAGACTTGGAAAGGTCATTTACTTCCATACACTTAATTTGTATGTCATCTGATAATGTAATATTTTATCAAATTTTATTCACTCTTTATTCATTATCTAGAGAAGTGGATAATACTAGCTTCATAGGTATACAAACTGTACTATATATAGAGAGAGAGTTCATATTTAACAAGAGTTCATATTTAATCAAAACTTCATTATTATAATAACTTAGAATTATAAAGGTATTCTTATTTAGAATAAGGATATTGGGCTGTGTAATTTTGTAACAGGGGTTACAGTATTTTCATGTTGGTTACTAATTTGAGCACCCACACATTCAAGTTGTATAAATCAAGTTTATAACTTACAGACACAACAGAAACCTAGGATCTTTGTCATGTGGTCCTCCAGTGGCCCAGGCAAGGGACTGAAACTTGTCCACCAAGGACCGGGCCATTAGGAGAAAGCACTGAAGGATGCCCTGTTAATGGGTGATATGAAAATGGCCTTGTGCTTCATCTCACTCCTCCCTTGGGATCTGGCAATCTTTGCATTCTACAGGTGTCAATGAGAACTGCAACCAAATGAAAGTATAGCCTATTGGGTCTTCCAAAGGCATTGAAACAAACTATCTTTGACTAGGCTCTATGAGACTTTGCAGCCAGTAGAAGAAAGCATATTTCTACATGAAAAGTATGGGAACAGAGATCAATGTATGTAGCTCTTCCCCTTTGCCTACACTCCCCTATTAGGATTCAGCCTGATTTTGCATAGGGTCTGGTCAATGAGAAGCTTACTCTTTGGAAGCAATGCTGGTCTTCTGTGCAGCTCTGGATGAGAACACTGGATAGAAGACCCAGTCTGTCCTATGCCCATCACATAGTAAATGCTTAAACCTTACTCTCAAAGGTAGTTATTAGTATTAAAAATTGCATTGTTATCCCTAGTTGCTTAACTATTTATGTGTATGCTTCATTTGATTTCAAACACAAGTGATCAATCCCTAGAGGATTATTACATGCTTGGCAGAATACATTGTGAGGGATGTAAACATGTTTTTGTTTTGATCCCAAGTGTAGGGTGTGAAGCAGACTTGTGTAAAGGTGTGCAGTGTTTTTCCACTGAAAACAGACGTGCGAGAACAGGTGATGTTTGTCCACTGGAAGAGGAACCACCAAGAGGCAGGGCTTTTTGGACTTGGCAGTACATCACTCCACTTCAAGACACTCCTAGAGAGAACTGCTCCGGAGAACACTTTGAGGCTCCTGGTTCCGACTGCTGCTCCAGGTTCCAGTTGAAGTCACCTTTGCTGAAGTGCTGGGTTTGCTATTTAACTAGTCTATTGAAATCCTGCTGACTATGCCAGTAGAATTGCTCCAAGGAACTGAGTCTACAAAAGGTCTATTTCTTCTCTTCCTATTAATCTCTTTGCTCTCCTACCTAGGGTAGGTAGGTTGAAATGGAGGTATACGCATTAAAAAATCCCAAATAAAGTAGGTTTTAAAAAGTTCAAAGCCTACAATGCATTCTCATAACTACTTCACAAGGCTGCCACTCTTTCAAAGTACCCAGTTACTGACCCTTACTCTTCATAGGGAAATTATGATAGCATAGCAAATGTGTCCAAAAGAGAAATTATGCTGAAAATGCCTGCCTTGATGCTTAAATAAGATTTTAAGGCTACTAAATACATTTAAAATTGTAAATAAGTATAAATTGAAATAGGAGCATTATGAATCCTTCACAATGCACTCTAATTTATTGATCTTAAATAATCAGGGTTTAATCCTTGTTTGGGTGAAATAATATGCACCTGTGGCTATTCTAAGTAGAAAGACAAATAAAAATCGTGAGTAACACATGGGTGAAGTAATACTCTTGGGAACTAGGAAGATGGCTTTCATAAGATGGGGTAGTGAAGATGATCAAAACAATAAAATCATTAACTTTGCATCTTATACACTCCTAGCTACCATAGATTAAAGTAAAATTGCAGTTTCCCCTCCCCTTTTCCCACCTCCAAGTCTTCCCATGTACCCACCACTTGCTTTTTTTTTTAAGTGTGTGTATGTGTGTGTGTGTGAGAACAAAGAAGCTGACAATAAGCATATTACCATGGACAAGGAAGAGAGAAGTCTCATGGAGTTCGAATCCCAATCAAAGAACTGTAGACAACTAAGGAAAGATGATATCAGGACAGATAGTCTCCCCAGAGAAAAGCCTCACTCACTAGTATTTTAGCTAGCAGCACTGCCAATCACTATGTTAGGATACCTTAAAGATCACTGTTTCAGAATGTCACATATACACTGCCAAAGATGAGAGAAGCTCATGTCCCTAACAGTAAATGGTGGACAAAGAGAGTCTGTAAGAGAAGTAACCTAGAAGTCTTTGAAGTAGTATGCTATGGCAGATGTGAGAATAGAACATGCTTGGTAGTTCTTGACACCCATTGAGGTCATCCTCTGAAAATTGATGACCTCTAGTGATGGAGGAATGTTGTACCTAAAAAAATCAGTAAATAATACTATTTCTATTTATGCGATCAGTCAATGAGAGAAATTTCAATTCAACATTTTCCCAAAATGCTTGGCCATAGACTCGAACCATTTTGCACACAAGTCATGTTTGTATTGTTTCTGCTAAGACATACAATGCATTCTCTCAAGGAAGAGCAATTTTAAAACACTCTTGTTATCATTTTTTCCAAATGATGGGTCCACAATTCTGTTATCATAGAATGGTACATTACTGGTGACTTTGTCTGGAAAACACTCTGCACAACTCTGATTGCACATGTAAGATCATCATGGTTTTATACCTTGTGGCTCTTGATTAAAAGACCAAAAAATCATTTCACACAGCTATCGATATTCATTCATCTTTATGAAACTATTTCATGTAGGTGGCAAAGGAAGCGCAGTTTTTCTTGGAGAACTTTCAGTTGACTGACATTTTTGGTGCTTTTCTGTCTTTTTGTATCGTAATACACTTGCTTGTATTAATTTTTATTAATCTTGTTTGATTTAAGACATAACAAATCCAGCTACTGAAATACATCAGAAAGGATTCTGACCTCAAATAATGTTTTACCAAATGTGTTCACTGCTTTGCAGTCATCTTCAAAAGCATGTGTTAAGGTGAATGGGAGAAACAAACAAACAAACAGAGGGTTCTTTCTTCTTACCAACCATACTCATTCCCATCTGGTTGTGCTTCATTATGATCCTCAAATCTGCCTTGAAAACCTGTGTTTTTGAACCAATTGAGTGTATCCTGGATACACTCACCATAATTCTGATTCCAGAATATGCTTGAAAAGACACAATTTTGTTTGCCAGAAGTACTAACAATTTTCTGGTGTATCAAAGTCACCTTGGGGTACTCCCTGTCTCTTGGCAGTAGTAATGACTGATTCTGCCTATTGAAATACAACATTCTTGGTGCTGGTGAAATGCAGACTTTGCATTCTGAAGTAAAAAGAGCCACAGACTAGAAAAGAAAATCTTCCAGCCACATAATAATAAAAACTCAAAATATACAAAACAGAAGAAAAAATACTAAAAGCAACTAGAGAAAAAGGCCAAGTAACATACAATGGCGAACATATCAGAATTATAACCGACTTCTCTCAGAGACGATAAAAGCCAGAAGGGCCTGCAAAGGTCATTCAAACCCTAAGAGACTACAGATGCCAGGCCAGACTACTATACCCAGTGAAACTATCAGTAAACATTGATGGAGAAAACAAAACATTCCATCTCAAAAACAAATTCAAACATTCCCTTTCCACAAAACCAGCTTTACAGAAGTCACTAGAAGGAAAACTCCACCCCGAAGATATAAGCCATAACCAAAACTACGCAGGAAATAGATAATTACACCATCACAAAACCACAACCACACAAACTCTCTACTGTAACCCACATCAAAAATTAAGGGACTTAACAGTCACTTGTCATTAATATCTCGCAACATCAATGGGCTCAATTCTCCAATAAAAAGACACAGACTAACTGAATGATGCATAAACAAGATCCAACATTCTTCTGTATTCAAGAAACACATCTCACCACAAGGACAGACATTACCTCAGGGCAAAACACTGAAAAAATATTCCAAGCAAACTGTCACAAGAAGCAAGCTGGTGTAGCCATTTTAATGTCTAATAAAATAGACTTTCAACCAAAATTTATCAAAAGGGATGAGGAAGGACACTTCATACTCATCAAAGGTAAAATCAAGCAAGATGACATCACAATTCTGAAAATTTATGCTCCAAGTATGAGGGCACACGCACTTGTAAAAGAACTATTAACAAAGCTTAAACCACACATCAACCCCTACACATTAATAGTGGGAGACTTCAACACCCCACTTTCACTGAAGGATAGGTGATTTAAACATAAACTAAGCCAAGAAATAACATCATTAACCAACATCATGAATCAAATGGATCTAATGGATATTTACAGAACTTTTACCAAAACACAAAGGATTAAACCTTCTTCTCAGCATCCCATGGAACCTTCTCCAAAATTGATCACATAGTAGGTCACAAAGCAACCCTCAACAGATACAAGAAGATTGAAATAATACCTTCTATCATATCAAATCACCATGGACTAAGGCTGGACTTCAACAACAACAGAAATAACAAAAAGCCTAAACACATAGAGCAACTAAACAACTCTATACTTAATGACACCTGGGTCATGAAAGAAATAAAGAAAGAAATTAAGGACTTCCTGAAATTCAATGAAAATGAAGGAACAAGAGACCCAAATTTGTAGGGCACATTGAAAGCGATGCTAAGAAGAAAATTCATACCACTAAGTGCTTTTATAAAGAAATTAGAAATATCTCACATAAGCAACTTAATGACACATCTGGAAGCCCTAGAAAAAAGAAGCAGAAATGCCCAAGAGGGGGAGACTTCTGGAAATAATCAAACTCAGGGCTGAAATCAATAAATTAGAAACAAAGAGAACAATTCAAAGAATCAACAAAACCAGGAGTTGGTTCTTGAGAAAATCAACAAGATAGACAAACCATTAGCCAAACTAAAAAAAAGACAGAGACACAATACAAGTCAACAACATCAGAAATGAAAATGGAGACATTACGATAGACACTGTAGAAATACAAAGAATCATAAGATCACACTTTAAAGGCATATATTCCACAAAATTTGAAAATCTAAGGAAAATGGATAATTTTCTTGATTGATTCCACTTGCCAAAATTTAATCAAGATCTGATATACAAATAAAATCATCCTATTTCTCCTATAGAAATAGAAGTAATCAATGATAGTCTCCCAACCAAAAAAACCCAGGGCCAGATCGTTTCAGTGCAGAATTCTACCGGACCTTCAAAGAATAGCTAATACCGGTACTCTTCAAACTACTCCAAAAGATAGAAATGGATAGAACATTACCAAATTCATTCTATGAGGCCACAGTCACATTGATACTTAAACCCCACAAAGGCCCAACATAAAAGAGAATTTCAGACCAAATTCTCTTATGAACATTGATGGAAAAAGTACTCAATAAAATACTTGCAAAATGAATACAAGAACATATCAGAGATAGCATTCACCACGACCAGGTAGATTTCATTCCAGGCATGCAGGGATGGTTTAATATTCAGAAAGCCATCAATGTAATCCACCATATAAACAAACTGAAAGAAAAAAAACCATATGATCATCTCCTTAGATGCAAGAAAAGCATTTGACAAAACCCAACACCCATTAATGTTTAAAACTTTGGAGAGATCGAGAATACAAGGCACTTTCCTCAACATAATAAAGGCTATATACAGCAAGACAATAGCCAACATCAAATTAAGAGGAGAGATACTCAAGGAAATTCCTTTAAAATCGGGGACCATGCAAGGCTGCCTACTTTCTCCATATCTCTTCAATACACTTCTTGAAGTTTTAACCAGACCAATAAGACAACAAAAGGAAAACAAGGGTATCCAAATGGGAAAAGAGGAAGTCAAATTATTCCTACTTGCAGATGATATAATAGTGCACATAAGTGACCCCCAAAATTCCACCAGAGAACTCCTACAGCTGATAAACACATACA
This sequence comes from Acomys percivali, assembly GCA_907169655.1. NCBI lineage: Eukaryota > Metazoa > Chordata > Mammalia > Rodentia > Muridae > Acomys > Acomys percivali. The sequence continues at coordinate 32,055,479 of OU015758.1, forward strand.
GCAAATTGGCTAGATACAAAATTAGCTTTAAAAAGTGACATAAGGGACCTTCTCCCCCTGTATATGCTCATAGGATATCAAGTCTCTTCTTGGTAGACCTCTATCCTTCCTCTGAGTGCCACCAGGCTTCTGCATCCAGGGGATATGGTCAAATATGGGGCACCAGAGGTCATGTGAAAGTCAGTCCCCACTCTCCACTCAACTGTGGAGAATGTCCTGTCCATTCACTAGATCTGTGTAGGGGTTCAAAGTTTACTGCATGAGTTGTCCTTGGCTGGTGCCATAGTTTGAGAAGGACCCCCAGGCCCAGATCCACTGGTCATAATGTTCTTCTTGTAGGTTTCTGGGACCCTTTGGATCCTTCTATTTCCCCATTCCACCATGCTTTTCTCACCTAGGGTCCCACTAGGATGTCCTCCCCTCTGACCCACTTTCCTGGTAAGTGAAGACTTTCATGGGACATGCCCCTTGGGCTAGTGTCCAGATATGTGAGTATATACCATTTGAGTCTTTCTGCTTCTGGGTTAACTCACTCATTATGATCACTTCTAGAACTAAACAGAGAATTCTCAACAGAGGAAGATCGAATGGCTGAGGAACACTTAAAGAAATGCTCAATATCCTTAGACATCAGAGAAATGCAAATCAAAACAACTCTGAGATTCCATATTACACCCATCCGAATGTCCAAGATCAAAAATTCAAGTGACACCACATGCTGGTGAGGATGTAGAGAAAGAGGAACATTCCTTCATTGTTGTTGGGAATGCAAACTTGTACAACCACTTTAGAAATCTATTTGGTGGTTTCTCAGAAAACTAGGAATAGGGCTTCCTCAGTAGCAAGCTATTCCACTCCTTGGAATATACCCAGAAAATGCTTCACCACACAACTGGGACATATGCTCAAACATGTTCATAGTGGCCTTATTCATAATAGCCAGAATATGAAAACAGCCTAAGTGTCCCTCAGTTGAAGAATGGATAAATAAATTGTGGTGCATTTACACTTTGAAATACTACTCAGCTATTAAAAACAAGGAAATCCCAAAATTTGTGGACAAATGGATGAAGCTAGAAGTGATAAAAATGAGATCTAATCTGATACAAATTATGCCTTTTCATGGCAATGTCTTTGGAAATTCAAAGTCAATTGATTAATAACCTAAATTCCATTAGCAAAATCTTTTAACCTTTGCCATATAACTTGCTAACCACAGTACTAAAATTTAACTAAGGTGCAAATTATATTTTTACTTTTGTGTCAAAGAGAAGGGTTAAAAAGACAAGATACTATGAGTTAGAAGCTAACATTTATTCTAGAACCCTCCCACCCCAAGGCTATTTTCACATTCATATTCTTACGAAGCAACAAAAATAAGATGCTACGAGACCAAATGACGTCCTGCAAAATGTGTTATGACACCATCATCATCACTTCCTACAGCTTTCTTACTGATGTAAGAAGAAATTGACAAGATTCAGGTGAAGATGAAAGTAAAAAGTAAGTTGATGAATGGTACTAGTGGCTGGAGAATATAGCAGGTTCTCCTAGCTCCTTCTTGACTTGGAGTCTGATATATTTAGCCTATTATATGCAGAAAGTTGGAAAGTGATGGCACAACTAAAGGCCATTTACTTGTTGTCCGATCATTCATGTATTTTTTAGCTCAGCTGTCGCTGTGTATTCCTGGCTTGATGAGGAGATACTCTGTCTTAATGTTTTGGCACCAAGAGTACAGGCTTGAGTGCCCACACCTAGCTTCTACAGATCTTTGTTTTCTATGTGGCGGAATCTTCCTTAATACTCCAATGCCTACACATGAGAGATAGAAGAGCTAGCTCTGTCTCTGTTCTACTTAACCCCAGTTGCATACCAGTAGTTTAGATATAGTGTTAAACAAATCTCAACTTAGAGGTCAATGCCGAAATAAGTCATTCTTGCCCAGGCCTCTGTACTCAGAGGCCCCGCCACAGTCCATGCCGCTTTCATTACTACAGAAGCAACAGAAGAGTGCTAAATCACTCACCCTCCCCAGCACCACAATTTAGAGCAACACATGTCACTTTTTCTCAATTTTAAATCAATTTATATGGCCACATGAGAAAGAAGCAGAGTTCTTCCATGTGTCTTACATCAGAAAATATACACAAATCTTTGGTGGAAAGCATTTGCTGCAACCCTACATGACTTAGTGAATGCCATTTTTCTCCTTGGAACTTGAAGGTACCAAAGAGAAAAGGCCTTGAAGCTCTGTCCACTCTAACATTGTCTTCCCCACAAGCACAAAACGAGAGATTGCTCATCTCAAATACTGTAGACAAAATTAATAATTTCTTTTGACTAATAAGTACATAATACTGAAAGCCATTTGAGCTAGTCCTGTATCTTGAAGCCCCGCCTTGGTGGACATTGTTTCAGAGAACAATAGAGAAACACAGTATTTGCAAGGCTGCTTTGTGGGGTAGCTTAGAGAGTTTCTAGCCCCACAAAGAGGCTCCACATAGGAAAAGGAAGACAGCGACTGCCACATTTTAGGAGGCCGCCTTCAAATCAAGCTGTATGTCTGGAGTTGCTGTGCAGAAGAGGATCTGTGAGCTGGCTCTGTGCTGGGTGAGAAGTGTGAAGCCTGGTGCCAGAATGAGTGCACATCAAAATCCTGGCACAGTCTCTCCTCAGAAACGGACAGAAGACCAACTGTAACATACGGCTCATTCCTCTCACATCATAAATGTAAAGGCATTAATCACTGGGAGGCCGCCCAGAAATTAAAGTTCATCTATTGGTTATGGAGTGTCAAAAGGCAAATGTGGAGTATTTTAAATGTGCTTAGTTTTCCTACGATATAAAATACAGGTTTCCAATGCTGGCTTTATCATCAAAACAGGCTCCTGCCCTGCCAAAGCTAACATAGAGAACCCAGAACTCCACACAGGTTTCTCATTTATGGCATAATTTTCTTCAAAGATGCCTGTTTTAAAATGTAGATTAACCCTTGGTGTTTGAATATTCCAAGTGGAAACTTTGAAACAATGAGGTCTCATCTGCCAAGAAGGAATGCCAAGCAGCAAAGGAGTTGCCCATAGTTTCCTTCAGGGAAGAAGACAGTGGGAGGAATCCTCCTGGTCTGCTGAGGTCTGTCTGGTAATAGCCATCCTGCTGTGCCCCAAAAATTAAGTCTCAGGTCAGCCATGACACAGAGCGACAATTACTGTGCTCTCTACTATTAAGTGTAGTCATATGATCAAGACATCCATTGTGTTTTATCTTCCTTGAAAGAGCCAAAGCCCATTGGTCCTATTGCTGCCAAGGGGAAATCACTGACCCAAAGTGATCAGTCTGGGCAAGTGAGTGCCCTGTATTAATCCAACCACTCTTACTGAACTAAATACAAGCAATCCAACTCCTTCACATCCATAGTCCCGCAGGAAATATATATAATTTGTGTTCTATTTATTGTGCCTAACAACCTGTGTTTAAGAGGAGAAAGGGTGGTATCAGAGGCTGTGGATGGTTGGAATACACACACAGGGGTGCATATGTGCTTACCTGCACACTGTCATTAGAAATGAAACAGCATAGCCTCTTGCGAGGCACAGGCTCTCAACTTCATGATAAGCACTGTTCCTAAACATCACAAAGTCTAATTCACTTGTTATGGTACCTCTTCTTATAAGGCAGACATTTCAGTGTTTGTTTGCTTAAAATATCTTTTTTTTTTTTTTTTGAAAATGGCATATCTTCTAGCACTCAGTCTATCTTTGACATCTCACTAGACTTTAGTAGTAATGGTTATTACACAGCATACATTGATCTGTGAAAGACACAGCTGTGAAGATTAGCACAGCATCTGGGAAAGGTATAAAGTAAGCAAGCACCCGGTATATAGGACCAATAAATGGCAATTGGTTAATGTGACATAATGATAAGAATAGTTAAAGTTATAAGTTATCTCAGGGGGAAAAATCACACTTTAATTACAAAGTTGTTGTGCACCAAAGAAATGTTTAAGGATTTGGGATTTGGTGCCTATAGGTCTGGATTCAAATTTCAGTTTTGCCATTTATAACTTAATGTGACTTCCTGGCGGGAAAATGGATCCAAGTGTATCTTAAACAGATACACATTTGAGAATTGTGAGAGTTGATGCTCGATCCCAAAGGAGTGGAGTGCGTTAAATGTGCCTTAAGACCATGAGAAGAAAAAAGAGCATGAAGGAGGCAGAACATCATAAAATTGAAAACCTACAACTAGGATGATCAGAAATTCAAGAGAAGATAAAAGTGTAGTGCGCAATAAAAATACACCAACACTGCTAAATGTTACCATATCCTAAAAGGATTATTGTCAACAGATCCACATGAGTTGGGATTGAAGACCTTAAATTTCAGTACTTTTATGGTACCAAACCCATGAAGAATTTACTGATGAGGCCTTTAAAACAACATTTGGTAGCACAGGTTCTCACAAACCCTAAATGTGGCTTGAACACAGCTACTTTGGTCTCAGAATGGAGAAGCATAAAAGATGGATGATACAGCATCTATAAGGGCTTCACTTCTCTGAATTATGCAAAATCAAGCTTCTCTAGAGAACACTTTCAAACACTTTGGAAAACTTCAAATTGACTGATAAACAACACATCAATTTTAGAAAATGTGTTCCCCCTACTCTGACTCTACTGAATAAAAAGTATTGAAAACATCCAATAATGAAATGTAAATATTAAAAAGAATAAATATATGCTATAGAGTCATTTCCCCTTCTTGAACAAGAGGGTTTTTTTCCTTTTCTTTATGTATCTTTACAAAATCCATTTTTTTTAGGTGACTGTCTATCATAGGATTCAATTTAAGTCATGAGACAATACCAACTACAGCCACATTTTTTAACACACAGATCACATTGAATTGAAAATTTTGACTTTACTTGGTTTCCCAATCCAATGAGAAATAACTTATTTTAAATAAAAGAAAGATGCAAGTTACACTTAAAGTCAACTGTTAATTTCTATGTAAGCCATTTTTTCACATTAGTGTGTGAAGTTTCTTTTAAATAAGTTCTTCAGGGCCTTTACAAAATACTATCAGAAGACATTCTTTAGATTCATAAAAAATCTCCAGACTTCTTCACCAAAATAAACCTACAAGTAAAGGATTTTGTTAATTTTTTGCATATGGAGGCTAGTTTAGAAATTAATGTATTTCAGGGTTTAAATTTTAATTAAAAGTACATTTTTTCAATTAATAAATTTCATACCAAAAAGTAACTTCATGCAATTATTTTGATAAATTCTACTGAAATCTTATCATGAGAATTATAGAGATATCAAATATTAGGAGTATTTGGTCTTTGGTTAGAAGAAAAATCAACACTTTAGAATGCTAACAGTGCATTCTACTATTGAATAAACCAGTTCAACATGTGGGCACAGACAGAATAAGTTTGCATAACCATGTCATGTTAACTATAAAACTTGTACATGGCGTAAGTTTGTAAAAGATGGTAAATAATTTCTAGTTGACTGTAGAAGGCTTCATGGAGAAGGTACTTATTTCCACTTAGAACATCTAAAGCAGTCGTTAAGTTTTGCACATCTAGAAATGTTTAAGGAAGAATTAAAAGCTGAGGCCACTAGAATAAGGAAAAATTCCCCCACAAAGAACAATGAAAGAACTGAGCTTGGAAGCATATGGTGAGAACTCAATATTGAGTCGTTGCGGTATATAGAGACCTGGACACTACTAAGGATTTGGTGACTCTGTTTTACCATTGACTTCCTGACAGAGATGTGTTATGAGAGACTGGAGTAACAAAGCTTGTGCATAATATTCCCCACTGGATTATTAATGATAGTCAATAGTTTTAATCATGAACATGGAAGGATCTGACTAAGACACTGTGCCTTATGGTTTGGTATAAGGGGACATATATCAAAACATTTGAAGGGCACAGTTAGTTCAGTTTTAAGAAATTATGTTGGAAGCAACTTTCATACATAAATGAGAAAATTTCAAATAAACAGTTTTGGAAAGTCAGATGTTTTGAGGTTTTAGAGAAGTCACATGTAGCATAAAGCATATTTTAACAACCTTTGTGTATCTCAAGTATGTCCTGAACATAAAAAACAATTATATTTGTGCTAAAGTGGGATGACTACAGCTTATATATAGCTTTACATTAGTTAGAGTCAATCAATGACTTGATTTGATCATATCTTACTGTCAATGAGTTCATGCAAGTACTGGATGCTTACCAAGCTGTTGGTTTCCCAGTTGTTAAGCGCAGACCTTGGAACTGGGAAAGTGCAGGATAGAATCCTAACACTAATCTAGCTCTGACTCCTAAACCACTCCCACCACCCTTTCTAACTTGACATTATAACCCATGAGTTACATGGATACATGCATAAATTACATGAAAGATGGATAAGAGACAATTATGAATTCCAACCTACTCCATGGCAGTCCAAAGCCCATATTCCCTACTCAGAACAAAAGAATGGAAAAATAGAATTATCCATAACTGTGCTGTTCCCAAATAAACTTTTTTAGTATCTGGGTGTTTTTTCCTACTCTTCCCCTTTTATGCACATATAGCTAACAGTCCTTATTTTTAATCATGCCATCATACCAATGACATGGTAACTATCTTAGAGCAAACATCCCAAGGACTCCGCACCCACACTTCTTCACCAAGGAAGGAATTTGTCTTGTTCCCTGCTGTACATCACAGAGGATGTTACAGTTGTACAACAAATAGCTAACACAGAAACCATTGAGTCAAATAATGCTCAAAAAAAATCCCGATACCTCAGAGGCATTTTGTCATATCATTTATGGCAACTCAAAGAGATATCTCAGATATATTCTGCAGATAACTGCTGTGGTCATTCTCAGTTGAGTTACCACGGGATTGATTCTTCCGACTTTGATGTTTGTCACTTTGTAAAGTTGCTGTTTATGTATGTGCATAGGGGCTCCCTATTAATTTTCCTTAAGTCATTTTGCTCAAGTTAGGTACTAAGAGACATGTCAGAGGGAAGGCATTAAGACATATAAACTGGGAAATAATTTCTTAATAGGGCATGTGCTCCATGCTATGCCCCACCCCCGTTATTATTATAAATTTCTACAATCACCACACCCAGCAATGATCCCCAGATAATGATGATCTGCTGCCATATTTCTTAGTGAAAGTAAAATGTGGGATTAAAAAGCAAGTCAAACATCAGCAAATCCTCTGATAAAAATATGAAAATTTCTACCACAGGAATAAGCAGCAGTTGGTTTCATACTTTCCAGAAATACACAAAAGGAATAAATAGGAAAACATAAGTCTTTCAGGTTTGCTTGATTTGCTTTTGTTCAGGGGGAAAAAGAAACTATAATTATTTCATCTAGTTGGAAGAAGGAAATAGTCTGGGGCTATACTGAAGGAACTAAATTTAGACAAACTGTTCAAATAAATGGAAACATAATGCTGTAAGTTAAAACATTATGTATCCAAGTCAAATATTCAGACATTTCTTCTCCTTCGGTTCCCTAAAGTATCCCGATGCTGGGTAGAAAGATGGCTGCCTCTCCCTGCTGTCATCTCTCCTTCTTGCATGCCCTGCTTTTTTCCGGGGCACATGGCATGATACAAGCCATATTTAAGCTTATAAATGTAATAGAAATATTTCAAATCTGAAGGAGAATTTTGTTCTCACATCTGCCACTACCTAAATTGTAGTACATAATGAGGTCAATTTACTGTCTTCTCGATTAACCACTAGGTTTAGCACATTAAGAGGAAATGGGTTTTAACTCCACCCCCACCTCCTGCCACCCTAGATTTTAGGAACTTTATTTTCCTTCCATCTTTTTTTCCCTTCTGTTCGGGTGTCTGCAGAGGAACTCAGGACCATTTAGTGCTGGCCTCACCCCACTCCATGGCCTGCGGCTTTGGGAGCTGCTGACCAGTCCCCAGTGGCTGCCTGGTTACTCCAGTCCTCAGTAGGGAACTGCTGGATGGGTAATCAGGACACCTGCCACCCCTGGCTCAGCAGCAGTGAACTCAGGAGGTGGCGCGGTCCATTCGCCCTGGAATTCTTCTGTGGTCACCGCCTTCTCAGCAACGCCTGCTCCTCCTTCTCAATGTCTTCTGAGCCTCTGTAGAAGTAAAGATCAGGCATAACCTCCCAAGGATGCTCACGAGAGATGGTGCCACGCATGCGGAATACTTAACGTGCCAGCATCCACCACATCAGACGCACTGAGAGAGCCACCTTGTTGTTGCATGGGATGGCAATGTCCACACACCACAGAGGAGAATGTGTGTTACCCAGAGTGATGGAGGACAGGTTGACACAAGAGGCCTCTGTGAGGGGCTGGTAGTCAGCCCTGGGATCAGTCACTAGAAGCCGAGACTTCCTGAAGGCTGCTTGGATCTGGTTAGTGAAGGTCTTAGGAGAGAAGCGGCTAGCAATGGGAGCGGCTTCAGTGGCAGCCGCAAACCTCATCAGGACTAGCTGCCCAGTGTTACTGGAGGAGATGATGCTGACTTCATCAGGGTTCTCTGTGGCAACGATAGGCCAAGCTGCAAGCAATAGCTTCTCCCTGGTACTCTTCAGATTTATGATATAGATACCCTCACTCTTCCTCTTGTAGATGTACTAGTCTATCTGAAAGTCAAGGACACCGTCCTACATCCACAGAACATCCAACGGCTCCCAATAATTGTGTAAGTTTCCTTTAAGTTACCACCGGAATCAAGAAGAACGCTGCATGGACCTATGCCTGGGCAGCGGGGAAAGCCGAGTCTTAACATTTTTTAGACAACAAAAACAGGAGGAATTTACTGAACCAAATATATACAGAAAACTTTATTGCATTTATTTGTATAAGAATCATTAAATTGAAAAATTCGTTGAGATTAACCAACATAGGGCAAAGATATAGTTTATAAGCAAGTGCATATCAAGTGAAAACTTGGCTAATTCTACATCAATTAAACAAGCCTGCAAATTAAAGTCATGTGGACAACTGCAGTAAAAGAAATGCTTCAGGGATTAGCCTATTTCAATGGCCATTTACTTTAGAACTGGCTATGATCTCCCTCTTCATAATTATAGCCATGAGGACTTTCCTTTTTTTTTTTTTTCCTGTAACATTGTGCATACTAAATATGGTCACGAAAGATGACTTATGCACTAACTTTTCTAGTCCAAAACAATGATGGTAAATGAGAAAGAAGCCTTCCTCCAAATACATATTAAACGACCACAGAAATTCTGACTTCTTAAATGGCTTCCACCGAACTTCGCTTCCGAAATTTCCCGATTTAGCTGATGATGTGGTCTTTTTACTCTGAGTCAGGTTTGTTTATAAATATAATCCGTATCAATACCACAAATGTTCAGCGCTCTGGTCTACCCATCTCCTGAGTTCCACTTCAATGAACACTTCGTCAGTTTATTCATAGTCACCCTCCAGCTGATCTGATTGTCAGTAGGCTGCCGCCCCAGTTTCTCTTCCAATTAATCACGAAGTTTTTTTTTTTTCAGATCCTAAGGTAACCTTGGGTACACAGTGTAGCAAAGCATGTAGTCCTCAATAGTTTGGGTCCCTCTATGTCATGTCCCCACCTGTGTCACTTAGTTTCCATGGCTTGTCATCGTGTGTCTTCCACTACAGAAGAATGAACTGTAGCCTTACTCCCCTACTTGTCCTGTGAGCCCCTATGCCTTCTTCCCCAAGAGCCCCCACCCTCCAGCGCCATTTCAAACACAGCTCTTCTTGAAACATGTATTTTCATTATAAATGAAACAACCTTTTCTTTTTTAAAAAATTGCCAAACACTATACAATTTGAACATGAGATAAATGTTTCATACAGAAAGTCAATTAACTTCATAGGGAAAGCTTATTACACCATGTGTCTGACATAACTAACATTACAGAAGTGACTGCATGATGGCTATTTAATGTATTAATTAAATCATTTTGATTGGATTTCATTGATTCAGTTAATTATCTTTCTGTTTTTATAAATACTTGTTGTTGTTATACTTTATTTGTTTTATATTGCTGGCTTGGAATCCTGAACTTGTCTGCTATTTGAATTACTCAATTTGACCCCCTCAAAAAAAGCCATGGTAGTTAGAAGAATATATGCTTATCTTGTGGTGAATACTGAAAGTAAATAAGAAAAATACTAAAAGAATATAATAAAGGGCTGGAGAGATGGCTCAGCGGTTAAGAGCACTGATTGCTCTTCCAGAGGTCATGAGTTCAATTCCCAGCAACCATTTGGTGGCTCACAACCATCTATAATGTGATCTGATGACCTCTTCAGCACTGTATGCATAATAGTAAATAAATATTTTTAAAAAATAATATAATATATTATCTAATTTCATATGTAGTCAAGGAGATGTCAAGGATATATATTTTAGTTTATTTTTAAATATGTATTTAATTTAATATTTACTTAACTTTATATACATAGGTGTTTTGCCTGCATGCACCTCATGGCCAATGCCCAATATCCATGCTCAATGTCACCGGAGGCCAGAAGATAGTCTCAGATCCTCTGGAACTGGAGCTACAGAGGGTTGTGATTCACTACGTGGGTGTTAGGACATACCTCAGATTCCCTGGAGGAGCAGCTAGCCCTCTTAACCTCTAATCCATCTCTCAATCCCTGAGCAGATATAAAAATAAAATCCTTTGAAGAGGAAAAAAAATCCCACTAAAACAAAACAAAACAAACAAACAAACAAAAAGCCCTGCAGTTGAATCTGTTCATTGTTTGGGTCTCTTCTTTGAATAAACCAGGAGCTTTACAAATATCTTCCAAAATAGGCTTTTTGAATTCATTTGTTATTTTGATTAGCTTTAGAATGTCTCCTTTCATTTCGTTTTAGTTTTAACAAAATCTACAGATTTGAAAAGTTTGAAAGAACCAGATAGCTCTATGAAGTTTATTCTAAGAATTAGACCTCTAACCATATGCTCAAGTTCCATCTTTCCTCAGGAGCATGCTGTGTCTTCCTGTTGATGTACACATCACCATGAGCTTTGCATTTACTTTTATTTGTTGATTTGGGATAACGGCCTTAGCAAAATCTATTTTATTTCTGACAATGTCAGCTACTTATTGAATTTCAGTTCGCCGAAGTACCTCATCCTCAAAACTCAGCTGTTCTTCCTTCCCCACCCACGAAACTTCAGATAGTTTACACCGCGTGCTGGTTTAAATGAAAGGCTCTCTCCCCATACGCTCAGGGATTGGAACACTTTGTCTGCAGTTGGTGGTACCATTTGGAGAGGCTGTGCAAACTTTAGGTGGTGCAACCTTGCTGGAGGAAACAAGTCACTAGGGGTGACTTTTGAAGGTGAAATGAAATGTCACCCTGCTCAGTCACCACATCAACAGAAAAGCCAAGGACAATACAGGCGGTAAACTTTAAACCCCTACCCAGATCTAGCCAATGGTCAGAACAGTCTCCACACTTGAGTGGAGAGTGGGATATGACTTTCTCACACACTCTGGTGCCTCACATTTGACTATGTCCCCTGGAGGGGGAGACCTGGTGGCACTCAGAGGAATGACAGCAGGTCACCAAGAAGAGACTTGATACCCTATGAGCATATACAGGGGGAGGTAATCCCTCTCAGGATCAATCATAGGGGAGGGGAATAAGAGGAAAATGGGAGGGAGGGAAGAATGGGAGGATACAAGGGATGGGATAACCATTGAGATGTAACAAGAATAAATTAATAAAATTTAAAAAAAAAAAAAGAAAAGAAAGAAAGAAAGCAGTAAAGAGAAAGAGAGCAGAGAACGCTGTGTCCGGGACTACGCGTTATGACCGCTCTCATGCAGGGCTGTGTTGCACGGTGCTCGCACTCAGCTCCACACTGATGCCGTTAATAAATCCTCTCAGATGTTCAGTGTGTTTCGTAGTTGATTTCATTTACCAAAGGAGGATTTTCTAGTACTCTACCGCCTTCATTTTGAGCTTGTTCTCCTAAACAAAAAATGCTCAGTACTTAGTCCAAGCTCTTCCAAGGTCAGTCTCTTGCCCCCAAACCCCATCTTCATTAACACTTTTACTTCAGTGTTGTCTTTGAGAGATTTTTCTGGCCACATCGAGATGACATGTCTCTTTAGTTTTTAATTTTCCTGTAACTGTATACAAATTTCTCCTTTGAACACATGATTGTAAAATTTTGTTAAAGCTTTTTAGTGGAAATCTATTTTCTACCTCTCTGCTTATACTCAAGAAATCACTGCAACAAGGAAAATATTTTCTTGTGATTTTTAAAAAGAATATTATATTTTATATTTTTATTTTTATTTTTTACATTACATGTGGAACTATTACTTTTTTATATTGGGTATACTAGAATAAAATTAAAATTTATGATATTTTTGTTTCCAACCTTAATGACATTATGCTGTATATTTTGAAAGATTTTTTCTCAAATTTATCGTTATAGTCTTAATTAATGTTCTTGCATATTATAAACTTAAATGACTTTTATTATCTGTACCGCTAGTGTTATAACACTGTTTGTCCTTCTTTCCTAATGAGTATGTTTCTTATTTCTTTTAATTATTTTTCTTGCTTTTACTTATTGATTTATTATATATTACATTCTGGAATTCCACATCAGAGGTTAACATGATATTTTCATGCTGTCTGCAATACTTATAGATATTTAAATCCTTTCGATTTTTTAATTTCTAACTGAATTTTTTTCATGGGAAGTATAATGCTTTTGATAACTTAAATTCCGCATATAAAAAGAGGAAAAGATAAAGATATATATGTATAAATATATTTACATATCACAAATAATCTTTATGTTTGAGAAATAATGCCTATAAACTGATATTTAATAACTAAATGAGAATTATACTTTGTTGCAAATCCTTGATTAAACTTTTCACTCTCCCAGTCAAGTGAGAGCTTTTTCTATGGCATCACCTAATGATCTCAGCACAACCAGAAAATGTTATTCGGAGCAAAAGTCACTTTCATTCCCAAGAAAGATCAAGAATGAGACAGGAACTTCACTCATCCATGCAGAAAGGCCACCACCCAGCCAGTGTGTTGTGCTAATTGACTAGGTACATTCTACAGGAAACCACGCTTGGCATTCAGATATATTAAAATGAAAAGAACTTCAAGAGAAATCTGTTGTCTAGCCTCAAAATAGTTTGCCAGAGAAAGAAAGTAGAGAAATTTGGCTCATAGAGTGTTTATTTTCAGACCAAATGAGATTTGTACTTTTCTCCAAATGTTGTGTTGAAATTTAGATTAAAGTTAAAAACGTGAATTCCCTATTAATGGGAGATGAATGTTACAGAGTGGGTCGGTGGCTGATTCAATAGTGGAGAGGTAGGTAGGTAGTTAAACATGAAGGCTCATAGGTAGATGGCTCCCAAGGTTTCTTCGTAAAAACAAGGTTTACGCGTCCACCAAATAATACATGAAAATAACAACAGAACTAAGAATTTTCATATAAGTCCTCAAATAATCAGATTAAAATGATTTTCAGATAAATAACCAGTTTTAATTAGAAGTAAATTACTAGTCCTCAATTTAGTATTCATCCTAATAAAAATTCTCACTGTAAGATCTTAGGTATATATAAATAACAAATATCTGTAAACTAGAAAGAGTTCACTACTAAAACAATTCACATGGCATTTTCATTGTGATAATTATATGAGACAGTTTTAAAATCATTCTTATTTATATAAAACCATGACAGTATATAATGAACAACTAAAATTATGAAAAAACAAAATATATTATGAAGTAAGAAAGCCAATGGACTATAGAGAAGAAATAGTGGTAGAATATATGTGCTACCCACAGACAGACATATAACAGAACTGCTAATGTGAGTGACTTTGTTCCTTAGGTGACATCCCTAAGTCAAAAACATAAAGTTTATGAAAATATTAACAAGCACCTTGTATTAGAGAGCCAACCATCACATGTTAGGGCAGGACCTATGACAGAACCTTAGGATCTGTATGCATTTTCACTCTTTAGCCTGGATCTATTTACAAGACAGTCAACAAAATTGATGGAATGGAACATAGTCTAAAATTATGTACTATCTAAAACTTTAATAAACTGAAAAGACATTTCACTGAACATATTTACAGTATTTTACAAAAAGCCACAAAACTTTGGATATGATGAACTAATTTGGTGAAATTGAATGGGTTATAAAGCAAATCTCTTTAAACAATTGAATTAATTTCACTAGCTCAGTAGCACACTTCATTGTCTGAACTGCAGGCAAAATTCAATACCATGTGCCTTATCATTTAACGATAATGTGACTGTATACATTAAATGATTAGGAAAAAGAGCAAAAATTGTGGGAACTGAAACTTAAAAAACAATGTATTCCATAAAAGATGCAGGCAAAGTTTTCTGCAGATTGACATACATTCTACCAAGGCATATCTGTTGTGATAGCTCCAGGAAACTAGGACAGTTCTCCCAGGTTTTCTGCTAAAATTCTAACATTTTAAGAGCATAGGTGTTGTGAACCATAGTTTGTGTACTAGCATATTTTAGTTTTCTGTAGGCTTGTTATTTTGAAATGAGGTTGGCGATGTGCCTGGTGCCTTAAAAATACATTTCTCAGTAATATTTGAATAATTTAGCTTTATTGTATGGTATTTACAGGAACAACTCTCAACATTCATTGAAGACATCATTTAATCCTATGTGCAATTTCCTGTTGCCCTTCCCCTTGAAAGTCAGTGGAATAAAAATCACTATATAACTTGAGACACTAATAAATTTAGTAGATTATTCCTTTTTCTTTCTCTGAGTTTAACTAACTTGTTTTTTAA
>OU015758.1:32070361-32105635 GCA_907169655.1 Acomys percivali
TGTAATGTTGCATATTCATTTGCAAAACAAAGACACATGGGCAAAAACTTCTGCAATATTGTCTGTCTAGGGACAGCTCTGAGGATTACAATATGTTCAGCTCTCAATTTTTTGTAACAACTTAGGGATGCAGTCTTTAGTTGAATTTCAAGATGGATCCTAATTTTTACATGGATCCTTCTGGCAAGAAAATTCTCGATACCTTAAGAAACTGAAATAAAAATTAGAAGGCACGGATTCTTGAAATCCCCCCTCCGTCTAGATGAAAATGAGCATAGGAAAACATACTGCGATAATCCAAAACACTCATTATGAAAATCATGTACGATTTGAAACTCTCCCTGCAAGCTGCATTTGATTACAAACTTCTCTTGGGACTATGCCTAGGTATTCTTGGGCTTGAAACCAGACTATGTTGCTTAGCCTACCAACCACTGAGCCTGGTTTAACATCACTCAACTCCATAAGACCTACACTATGCAAGAGTTCACATTTGACATACTTTCTAAACAGTTCTGGGATTTTTTGCAAAATACAATCATTAAACAGTAGCAATTTGGAAAATGCACACTACCCATACTTCCTGTAATACCATTGCTCTTTTTAGTTGTCTGAAAGCAATATATTCTTTCATTAATCAGCATTTTAACTTTACTCAATGCACAGCCCCAGGTACCTGATTGCAAAGATGGCTTTGCTTATAATGCCCAGCGAAATGTCACCACTTTATGCTACTTATAGAAATAGAATGTCCTGGGTTCAAGAAGGAGGCAAGGTCTAGAGAAGATAATGTTTAGTCATATACAACAGGTAGTCAGAGATTAAGATTATGTCAATTTTATAGCCAATTTCTCAGACCATTCATATTTACCAGAAATATTCCATCTTCAGAAAAATGTCTGGCTCAAGGCAATTCCCCAAAACAAAGCATATTTGGGGGTATAAATGTGGAAGCATCCATTCACAGAGGAAATTTTAGGGTATCTTATATTCCTATGGAAAAACGTAGATGAATCTTAAATTTCTCATTCTATTTTTAAATTTTCATATAATTATAACCCCTTTTCCAACATTCATTCATAGTTCTTGAAGACAAAGTCAAACTCCTCAGTTTTAGCTTGAGACCATCTTCAATTCAACTCCAAAGAACTTTACTAGTTTTATATCTGCCTACAATGAAAACTATACAACTTTATATCACTTTAAACATTAATGGTGTTTCTTTATCCCTACCTAAAGCATACTCTGTAGGTTCATTTTCTTTTTGATTCTTAACTAATCTTTTAAGATATTTGCAAATTCTTCTGTTATGTCTCTCTGACTCATCTTTAAAGGAGAGTCCATTGTTCTTTGGTGACCTCAGCAGCTCTCAAAGTTGTATAATTCTATATACAGCTTACATTCAACAAATGTAGCAAATAAATTTCAGTTCATATCAGTACAAGAGTCATAACTATACAGGTAGATAGATACAGATTGTTAAGGTTGAAAGCCAGAGGAAAAAGTCAGTCTTAAACCACTACATTAAAAATTAGATTGCAGATGACATAGGGAATTTATGAATAAGTTGATATGAACTATTGTGTAATGAAAACTGAAATCCAGTTGAGCAATGGATAGAATATTAGTATAAAATTAGACTATTTCTTGGGTACACTTACTGTTTGAGGAGTTTTTCTCATGGGGCACACCATGGAACTGCAATTTCATTTTACTTGTATACCACCATTGGTTTCTAAGATCTTTATGTATATGGAAACTTTTTAGTTATCTTACCTCTAGCTTCAGGTAACAGGAATTGCTTTATCAACTGGCTTACACACATACACACACACACACACACACACACACACACACGCACACACACACACACACACACACACCTCTTACAAAATACAAGAAAAAATATGTGATGTAATAGGCCATGATTGGTTAAAACTGTGAGTGACTCAGTTCAAATGAATAGCTCTGTTCTCTGCTGTATGAGGCTACGATTCTATAGTCTGTCTTTGGAGTCCCCTTCATATAGTCACAGGATGGCTGCCATATGGGAGGTATTTTCACCCAAGTGACACTATGTGTAGAAAGGAAAAGCCATAGCAACAGTGATGGCTAATTTGATTGCCAACCTGACCACATCTAGACTCACCAGGAATACAAACTTCCTCACATGGTTTAAGACATTATCTAGATTAATTTAATTGAGGCAAGAAAAAACACCCTAACTATGGGTGCCATCATTTCATGGCCATCAGTGCTAGGTTTATAAAAAGAGTGAGATCTGGCTGAATATGTCCCACCACCGCGGTCTACTTTCTTGCTTGGAAGACAATGTGACCAGCTGCTTCCGGCTACTGCCAGCATGAAGTCCTCGCCATGATAGACTGGAGACTCCAACTGTAAGTGAAAATAAACCCTTCCTTCCTTAAGTGGTGTTGTCAGCCATGCTGAGGCAGCAGAGCTTTTGCACCTGCCATTACCAAATACAGTGAAAGAAAGTTGCAAGGATGGTGTCAAAATTACTTCTATTTGCATCTTCATGTTCCACCTCAATAGGACAATTTTCTGAAACTGAACGTGATAAATGGCAGACACAATCTCATAAGTTACACCTAAAATTAAGGAGATCTCAACCAATGGCAATGCCACGTTGATGACTAGGATGGTATAATGCTTCCATGAATGATCACAAACATTCTGTCATGCTTTGAATGAGAATGGTCCCCCAAAGTCTCCAATGTTTGACTGTTTGGTCCCCAGTTAGTGTTTGGGAAAGAGTAAGAAGTGTTCTTGCTGGAGGTGTGTAGCTGAGGGTGGGCTGTGAGATTTCCAAACCCCATGCTACTTTAATGCTGCAGATCAGAGTAAGGTCTCAGCTCCAGCTGTGACCCTACGCCTCTCTGCCTACAACCCAACTTCACACAAAACCAAAGTCATTTTTTTTACAACTTGTCTTGGTAATGGTGTTTCTTCACAGCAATAGAAGAGTAACGGAAACAAACAAAGCCAGAAAATTCCACCAAAGAAGTTGGAGATATTAATATAAGGAAGTCTGTACATTCTGGAATTTAAAAAATACAGTAGTCTCAAATTTTTAACTAACTGCTTTACTCAATATGGAAAAACATATGAGAGAGAAAAGTACCAGCAAACCTGAAGATAGAAACTGTTCAAATCGAATAAACAGGTAATGCAGCATGCAAAATTATATAAATAAATAAAAAGGGGGTGTAACACAAGAGAAGTCATGTGACATAACAGAATTAGAAAGTGGAGTGTAAGAAGTTAAGTGAAACAACGACAAGATACATCCCAAATTAGATCATACCAATCAATTCTCAGACAATTTAAGACAAAGAAGAAACCTTGAAAACAACTAAAGAAAAATGACACATTTTCAGTACATATGCAAAGACTTGAATGACAAAATATGTAAACATAACCACAGAAACCAGCAAGAAGGGACATAATGGCTTTCAGTTGGTAAAAGGGAAAAAGACAAATCAAATAAATAACCACAATCCAACATAGAAACTCAACACACAAGCAAACAAAACCCAGTCATTATGACATTTATACTAAGAAAACAGCCTTTAGCTATGAAAATAAATAGAACATCTTCAAATAAGAAATCTGTAAGAATTTCTCCCCATACTTATCTTAAGATAATGATTAATAGTCCTTCAGATGGAAATGTAGTGAAATGGAAGAAAATTGAGCATTAATAACAGAAAAGTAGAAATAGTAACAAAAGTTAAGTGACGATGAGTCAAAGAGAATGTCTCCTTGAGTTTTGTACACTGTAGTAGTCATTTGGGATGAAAACTTAAAGTGCTGTCTGACATGACTCCTATCCTGGTAGAGGAAATGGTAAGCAAGTCTATGATGAAGAAGAGAGAGCTTAGTGAGACCTATATTAAATCTGTTTACCTAAAGTACTGAAATGCCACTATTAGAGTCTGACAAAAACACAAATCCTACCATAAATCCCTTTTAATCTCTTTAATTCTGGCATCACAAGACCTCATTGACAGGATTTCGCATTTACATCCAGCATTTGCAGAAGTCTTATAGGGTTTCTACTATTCTAAACCAGATGACTCTATGACTCTATGACAGCTATCTACTGTCTTTTACATTACTCTTTTATATGTCTGTGTTGTGTATGGATGCGATATATGTGTGTACATGTGTCTGGTGGTGCAACATGTGTGAAGGTTCACAAGTGTCTGAAGGTTTACATGTGTGTGAGGTTCACATGTGTGTGAAGGTCCACATGTGCAGGTCAGAGTGCAATGTTCTTTCTCAATTTCCAGCGTGTTTTTGAGGCAGAATCTCTCACTGAACCACTCTCTCTCTCTCTCTCTCTCTCTCTCTCTCTCTCTCTCTCTCTCTCTTCTCTTTCACTCTCTCTTTTTCTCTCTCTCTGCTCTTCCTCCCGCTCCCCTTTTCTGTTCCCCCCTCCCTCTCTATCTCCCTTTCTCCCTCCCTCTTTCCTTCTCTCTCTTTTGCTAAGCTTCCAGAACTCTTGAGCCCCACTGATTCCCCTGTCTTTTCACCCCACAGGTCATATTTGAGACAAATCCTACCCTGTTACCTAGGTGCTGAAACCCACACAGTTGCACAAGTAGCCCATTTAATGACTAAGACATCTCTCCTGCTCTATTATTTATTTTTGGTTAGTTTTTTAGAATCCTCCTATGCTGTCTGAGCTGATTGCAAACATATGATTCTCCTGCTTCAGCATGTTAGGTAGCTGGGATGACAATGTACACCACCACAGCTGGATCCACTCTGTTTTTAATAGACTTAATTTATTTATATAACCCAAAATGACATTTTGGCTATCCAAAATCCTCCTTATCTTATTCACTATAGCTTTGGGACAGAGCCCTCAGGCCATGCTTCCCTTGTTACCAGGTCTCTTCCAACTGCATTAATATGCTGCACTTGCCTGGCTTTTGCTTCAGAAACCTCTACTCTAGACTTGGCACAGCCAATTTCTCAGTGACCAGATCATCTCCCAAGACATATCTCTTCTAACTGCCTAAGGGACATGGATTCCTTCACTCCTTACAGCATCAGTCTGTCCCTTGTTTTCATAGCACTGTCACTTTAAAATCATCCAGTTCATCCACCTGTGTATTTTTTTCCTGTTTCCAGCTTCTATAACATAAGCTCTATGACTTCTGGAACTACACTTATGTTGCACAGTGTAGATAGACACTGTACAAGTATTTACAGAATATGTAAATATTTACTACATTATTTTCACTGAAAACCCTTGTAAATGAGCATAACAAATGAGAAGCTAAAACTCTTTTTTTATTGCAAGCTGAACAGAGTATTTTATTTTTTATTATTATTATTAATTTATTCAGATTATATCTCAGTTGTTATCCCATCACTTGTATCCTCTCATTCCTCCCTCCCTCTCGCTTTCAACCTATTCGCCCTCCCCTAGGTCTATGACTGAGGGGGACCACCTCCCACACTATATGGTCATAGACTATCAAGTCTTATATTGATACCCTGCTTATTATTTCTTTGAGTGCCACCAGGCCTTCCCACCAAGGGGAGGTGGTCAAATATGGGGTACCAGAGTTCATTTCAAAGATAGTCCTCGCTCTTCACATAACTGTGGAGAATGTCCTGTCCATTGGCTAGATCAGAATAAGAGTTCAATGTTTACTACTTGTATTGTCATTGGTTAGTGCAGTAGTTTGAGTAGATCCCCTGGGTCCCGATCCACCCATTGTGGTGTTCTTCTTGTAGGTTTCAAGGACCCTCTGGGTCCTTCTATTTCCCCATTCTCCTATATTTCTCTTACCTAGAGTCCCAGTAGGATGTCCTCACATCTATCTCAATCTCCTGGTAAGTGAAGATTTTCATGGGACATACCTTTTGAGCTAGTGCCCAATTATAAGTGAGTATATACCACTTGAGTCTTTCTGCTTCTGCATTAATTCACTGAGTTTGATCATTTCTAGTTCCATCCATTTGTCCACAAATTTTGGGATTTCCTTGTTTTTAATAGCTGAGTAGTATTCCATGGTATAAATATACCATAGTTTCTTTATCCATTCTTCAACTGAGGGTCATTTAGGCTGTTTCCAGGTTCAGGCTATTATGAATAATGCTGCTATGAACATGCTTGAGCATATGTCCTTGTTGTGTGGTGGAACATTTCCTGGATATATTCCAAGGAGTGGAATAGCTGGGTCTTGAGGTAGCCCTATTCCCAGTTTCTGAGAAAGCACCAGATAGATTTCCAAAGTGGTTTTACAAGTTTGCATTCCCACCAGCAATGAGGGAGTGTTCCTCTTTCTCATCAGCAAGGAAGCACCAAGACAGGAGAAGAAAGTCATTGTGAGCACATATGAAACGAGAGCAAGTCAAGCCTTCACAACATCTGTCCAATTCTGACCAGAACTGGCTACTTCAGTAGTACCTTAAATAAGAGAGTGGGGATATATAACAGCAAGAGATCACAAAGTGCACTTGGATTATCCACCCACAGGATGCTTCAGTCCCAATTACATAAATTTTTTTTGGAGGGGGCACGAACTGTTATCAGAAAAACTAGAATTGAGAGTAATATAGCAGAGTTCTGCACTTAGGGGAAGGAAACTCCTTCTCTTGACTCTCTGGATGATTTGAGGGCTCTCTCAGGCATGTTTCTTGTATTAGCCAAACACAAGGAGGGTGAACGGCTTGGCCTCACTTTGGGGCAGGAGCTCGGCTCTTCCACTAAACAATGCTCGGAAATCTCCTAGGAATCAGAGAAGCTTTGTGCTTTAGTGAACAGAGAGAACAACAGCAGCAGCAGCAACAACAACAACAACAACAACAACAAAGACAAAGAACAGAAACACAGACAAAAGCAGTAGTTAACTCCATGGAGCTGTGTTTTGACTGGTTATTTATTGAGACACTTTTCCAAAACAACTGCAACACCAATATGCAAACTTTGGGTTAGAGAAGACGCGAAAACTAACAATTTTTTAGGAAGCAGAAAGCTCAAATTAGATACAGATTTCCAACAAAAAGATACAAATAAACCCTCAAAATAATTTTAAAATCTGATACTACTGTTCGGGTAGCTATTTAGCATGTACTCAAAGATTTGCATATTGGGTTATAATCTCTCATCAGGTATTAGTTAAGCAGAAAGACTCTAACCACCGTGTTTAGAGGTTGGGCCTTGGGGAAGGTGATTAATATAAAGTAATCAAGGCACAGTCTCCATGGTTGAAGTTGGTTGGCCTTTGTAAGAAGCAGCAAAGCAGGAGACATGAGTAGCCACCCTGTATTTTGTCCGTGTGATGTTCTACATTTCGTCAAAGCTCTACAAGCAGGAAAGCAAGCATCACATGTGTGTTTGAATCTTTAAACTAGGTTCTAAAAAATCTTTTCTTTATTAAAACTGATCCAGTTTGTTGTATGTTGATATTTTTAACTACAACAACAGCAAAATTTTCAACACAACTCCTGTGCCCAATGCCCAGAGAATATCCTGGAAGAAGGAGAGGACAGATTATAAGAGACAGAGGATCAAGAAGTCTCATGTTTGACTGTGTCTCCTAGATAGTACCAATAGACATGCTAACGTGGAAAAGGGAAAGGTCTCACTGTATCTCACCCCTAGACAAAGAAATACAGACAGCTACTGATTGCTAAGAAAAGAATTGTCTAATCTCCCAGAGATGACTTCCTATTTGGTTATAGGCCTTTGTAGTCACCCTGAAGTTTATATACAAGCAATCCACAAAAAATGAACTCATAGTGTATGTGAATGTATGTCTGTGTGTGAATGTGTGTGTATATGATATGTGTGTGTGTCACAATAATAATTATATAGAAAAAATAAGCCATTAATACAAGAGAAAGGGAACTCACCTGGCGCAACTTGAGGGAGGGAAAGGAAGAGGGGAAATGATGTAATTATATTTTAATCTAAAATATATTTTTAGAAATCAACCATGATGCTAGATTAAACTAAATTACTATAAAATAATCACCAGTAAATGTAGACTAATGTTAACCAGGTCTGGCTGTTTTACACAAACAACTCAAGCTGGCAAAATAGTATTATTATTAAAGTGTTTTTCTGTTTTGTGTTATTTTTATAAAATCTCAGGATTGAAAGAAAAGTCAGTAATCATGGGTCCTGAAATACCATCAACTGTAAAGGTTAATTGACTTTTCAAAAGTTAAATAGGAGGGCTGTGGTCACATCGGAGCAGAATACAAATCTCAGAAACGATACTTTTTTCAATAACGTTGGTTGATTTTACTGTTTCCTGAGGAACAATTAAATCAATATACAGGATGAAAACAGAACTCTGGATGGTTTCTATCTATAAGATTAACAATGTTTTAGACAAAACTCTATTTTTAAGGAAAGCCATATACCTTTTGATATCTGAGCCCACATCTTGTTAGTTCTAACAAGAGATTCACTGATGCAGTGTAAAAGGGCTAAGTTAAGTCAAACCAGGAAGAGCCGGCTGCTCCTCATGGCTTTGTCCTCTTCAAAGCCTCCCATAAATGCTAAATCTATATCTATTCATAGAACAGTGAACTGCCAGCCTGTGATCTAATGCAACACATTATCTGCATTGACCAGATCCCTGCAGAAGCATGGCACAGTTTCCGTCACCTGTTAAGAAACTAATTCATTGCAGCCAGACATATATTTATGCTTTATTTATACCTATTGGACAAAAGATTATTAAAAAGAATGGATGTTAAGAGTACATTAAAAGGGCTAGCAGGAGCCAGAACTTCAGAGTTAAGACTCTGTCCTTCCTCAGCCCCTTGCAGCTCCCTGGGCAGCCCAGGAAGACACAGCCAGCTTGCTTAACCATGTTGTTTATTGGGCAGAAACACAGGCTTAAGGACTGAGAGAAAAAGTTCCTGTTCCGGTGGTGCTAAACATGACAATAAACAATCAGTTGTTTTGACTCAACACATTGGTAGCGTTTCATTTTTTTTTTTTTTTACACAGTTTCTGTTCTAAAATCCCCCTGCTGCAGGGTCCTGCAGGAAACCTGAGGCTACTGACCTGATTTGCATTAACTCCTGGTGACCTCGCTGCAGGCATAGCCCGACAGATGCCCTCCAGGAAGTACAGGTAAAGTTTAAAACACAGGGTCTGCCTGTATGATATTTTTAAATTGTCAGAGTTAGGAGAAAGAGAAACAAAAATTATGACTCAATGGCTCGTTTTTCTTCCAAAGTGCCCCAAGAGTCTCCAGAAATATTTAGCAACACTCCCATTGCATTTGTATTATTTAGATTTATTTTCCTTGGAATATAGTCATTTCTCTCCAGCCCACACATCCGAGGCACTCCCATTATCCTCAGAGCAGTCACATGACAGATGGTAATGGCTGTTTCTGTGTGAGAGAATGTCAATTGTCATACTGTAAGGAGATTTCACACTGGTTGAGACACACTGAAGAGGATAGTCCCCGTCTTGTAAAACATGGCAAAAAGCTTGACCCTAGTCTTTCATCCAAAGACCCAGTCCCCAGCTAAGTCTTCCTTACTGTAGAAGCACGTGTCTATACCTAAGGTACTTAAGAGCACCTGGACTCTTCTATTTGTATCCGTGTAGTTCACAGCCCAAAACTGTGTTGGGCAGGCATTGTCCAATAGCCACAGTTTTCACTCTATTTATATTTTATTGGGTAGTTGATTATTTTTCCTACACCATGAGCAAATGTGTGCCTGCACTTGCAATGTATTTTAAACAAGAACCACTTCAGCAAATACACACAGAAACTCCTTTTTAAAAAGAACTCCTTGTCACCACAGAAATCCAGTCTCTAACAGGAACTTTAATAATTGAGTTTAGAAAACAAGATTCAAGCTGCAATCTTATTTTGTGGATAGTGTCGTCACAGATCTCATCTACTGAAGAGACTGGCCATGGTAAATCTAGGGTTTTACCTGACTTTCTGCAGGTTGGTTGACAGAACCTCATGGCTTTACATCCGTGCAGTATATTATTATGAGTCCTAGCTTGAACATTTTTCCAGCCTATAAAAAACTCATGATTTAAATGAAATAAGGTACCTTAATGAGAATTTCTTGAGCACCTTCTAAGCTCATTTTAAAGAATACCATCACATGGGTATGATAGTAGTTTTAACAGAATAAAGGGAATGTTTTCAAACAGTGTCAGTAAAAGTTTTTATATATAAAATGAGATTTCTGCATGTCTTGAAAATTCTCATGGGTTATTCAGGTGGAAGTGTTAGATGTAGAAGATCTTTGAAGACAGTGCTAACAGTGTGAACCTGTGAAAGTTCATGACAAATATGGAAAATTCATGTTATTGCTAATATCGCCTAAGAGAGATAACAGAAAGAAACAGCCAGAAAAGTTGGCTAAGCAACGGTCAAGAATGTTTATTTCCATGTATAAGCACAGAGGAGCAATCACAGGTGTTTGTTCCTGGCATCATGATTATTGATTTAAAACAAAGCTGTCACAATGTACTGGAAAGCCAACCTTGCAAGTATTGAAAAAAGCTCTTTTTTAATACTCTAGAATGGATATGGAACTACAAAACAGAAAGAGAAAATTCAAATGCAAAATAGAGACACTTAAACAAGTTTCAGATGTGGGCTAGAGGGAGCGAATAGAGTGATAAACTTGGAGGCCGTTTTGTAACATAGACAATTGTAACCAAAAGGGGCCTCAGCCAGAGACCTAACCTGGGGGCTGTCATTTGAAAAAAGTTAAAAGGGTGGAACCTGTGAGTCGGAGAGACCTGACACAGAAAGCTGAGACAATTGTAACTGCAGAGTAGTTTTGTTTCTATGGATGACTTTGGAGTTGAAAAAGTAGATCTGAAGTTACTAAGCAACCTGGCAATGAAGGCCTTGGGAGCCTGCACTGGATGGCTGTGGATAAAGCCTGCCTGTGGAAGGAGAGATGAGATGTCAGCACTTGCAGCTGCCATGGGAGGATTAGCTGCTTCTCCTATCACTAGCAGGCAGGCGAGCATCCCCTGGCAATGACTGGCCTATTCCTACCTCCTCAGGCCACTGCTGCCTCCCAATCGGTTTCTTAGACAAAGCCCTGAAGACTGCATGACACATGGTCTTTCATAAAAACCACCAACCCTCACAGAAATTCAACATCAATAAACTGAGGCTAATAATAGAATGTAGAACTTTCTTTGAAATTTGGTTCAGTGTTAACCTTGAAATTTATACTTCTGTTTGTTCTAAGTGTTTAAGTAAATGTGTAACCCTGCTGGCTTTTTCTTTTCTGTAACTTTTGTTGCCACATTATCCACCTTTTTCTATTTAAAAACCAACAAAATTTTCCACAAATTTTATATAGAAAGTGCCATCCTCAGGTTAATATCACTTATCGTTTTGTCACTGTGTATGGGTAGTCCTCAGAACTTAGACAAAATCTACTTATACTATTTTCTCCCTGGCATCATTGTGTTAGTGACTACTTCCTTTGGAGTTTGTGTGTTAGTGTATGATTCGGTTTGACACACTGCCTACAAATGAGGCTCACTTATTCGTGTTTGAGAAATTTTCTTGCTGTCTTCAGTTATCAGAATGATTCATCAGGGATGAATCAGTATAAAATCTTCAGCGACATTTTTTTAGGTCAGCTGTGATGGTTTAATCTTCATTGTTAACATGGAGGGCTTGAGAATCACCGTGACCTCACACCCATGAGAGGCTGAGCAAAGTTTCCTGGAAGGTTTACTTGTATAGAAAAGACTCATGAGGAATGGGAGCAGCAGCAGCAGCAGCCTGTGGTCGTGGGTTCAGGCTGAATAAAAAGGTCGACCGAGGACCCATGTTGCTGTCTTTCCTTCATAATTATGATGTAAAGTGACAACGGCTTCTTATACTGGGGTGAGCACACTGTCACTGCCAGAGTGGCGTGTCTCCTTCAACTGTAAGGGAGTGAAACTTCTTATTTCTTTATTTGGCTGATGATGAATGTTGAAACACATCAGTGAGCAAAAGCAAAGTTTCATCTTAAGATGTAGTGAGGCTGACCTCCTCAGTGCTATGTCTGACATCGTGCTCTGCTGACCTTCCCCTTGCTATGTCTGACGTTGTCCTATGTCGGCCTCCCCAGTGTTATGCGTGACGTGGTATTATGCTGACTTCTCTCACTATGTCTGACATGGTGTTATGCCAGCATCCACAGCTCTGTGTCTGATACTGAGATTTAAATCCTACCTTACCTTTGCAGATGACAACGAGAAGGGAGTGGAAAAGTAATTGACGCTTGAGAAGATATATTAAAATAAGTAAACCCCATGACCTCTGCTTGGCGGTGCATTATACAGAAGCAGAAACAAATTTCCACATCCCCATCCCATGGGCTTGCCTAAGTGAAGTCAGTGAAGTTTGCTGCCAAAACAATAAGCCATAAATTCCAAGAGAACTGCTTCTTCAGATGTATCTTCTGGGTGCTGATAGGCACAGGACATGAAGCTTCCTGCACAGATTTGCTGGCCTAATGTTCTGGCTAAACACTCTTACCAGGTAGACTCTTGAAGATGTAATTCAGTCTACTACACAAAACTTCTAAAAAGTCAGGAACACTTCTCTTTTACATCAAAGTTAAAGGGAATAGGAGAAAGTACCTGCTAGAACGAACAACACTGATAACCTACTCAAATTCCACATTTCCCTTTGGGGACCTTAGTTCAGGTTGTTAGGTATTTTTCACTAGAAAAACAGAGAAAAAACAATTCCTAGGAGTTTGTGTTTCCCGCTTTTCAATCTCCAATTTCCTCAACACCAAACACATGCAACACCAACTACAATGACTCTTTGGTACCAAAGAATGGAAGCCTGTCTCCTTTGTTCAACCAACTCAATGTGCGATCTTCTTTCTGGAGCTCCCCCTGTAGGGTCAGACTAACACGGTCTAATTAGCTTTCTATATCTTGTCCCCACTCAACACACCGACACACACACTTACACGCACACGCGCGCACACACACACACACACACACACACACACACACACAAACAAACACACAAACTCCTTAGTGAATTGTCATGCACGCTAGTTCTTGTCTCGGGATCAGTTGTGAAAATAGACTGAGAAGTTATCCAGAGAGTAAACCAAGGAGCCCGTTAAATGCTCACTGACATTCTTTGTTTCCTTCCACCTATCTGTACTGCTTTAAAAGTTGGCATATTTCTGGCATGGTAAATTGCATGCCAAAGTGGATAGTCTTGCATTTGTAGATTCAGGCAAAGAGTGTCAATAAGACTCATGTAGCCTAAGCTAAGTTACAATTGCAGAATGGTAGCTTTGTCTACTCTATCTCCTCGAGGCTACTAAACATTGCAAAGATGAACACAGCTATGGATCTTGCTTTTCCTCAGAAGCAGGAACTGAAACACAAAGGGAAACTCAAAGGAGTGAAGACAAATGCTGCTTGATCCAAGGTTACCTGATACAAAGTCTGAAGACCTGAATTCATCAACCAGGACTCATTTGCTGGAGTGACAGAGGCCATGCCTACAGATTGGCCTCTGATACCCATACACAGGCAATGCAATGTCCAGACCTACACATATAGGCAAATGCACCACATACACGCAGTAAATATATTTTATATATTTACTATATAGTATAGAAGAGATTATATAGCATAGACTATATAGCATAGTCTTTCAAGTACAGGGTTAATCTCAAGTTGGAGGACTAAATAACGCTGGGAAGTGTTTCTTTAATAGATTTATGAGTAGTATGTAAACAAAAATGTATTATGAGGTAATTGTGTTTTGTGATTTTTAAAAAATGGAATGTATAAATAAAGGAGTTAGAGCAGCAAGTATTTTAAAATAAGAAATAAGATAACAATGCTTATATAAAATATATTTTACTATCCTCACTACCTCTTTTCTTGAAATATTTACACTGAAATACATGCCAGAATTTATAAATCACACATCTTCACTAATTATAATCCACATATTGAAAAATAATATTGTATTCTCCTTTTGTCTTTACAATATCATGGTAGACATCTGATAATGACAATCAAATGTCACTTACTTAGTGGTATGGGCCAACAGGATTTCAAGAACACACCTCACAGGTATATAAATTAAGAACAATCAGAATGATCCACTAAGGATAAACTAGCCTTTCTTGAACAACATGCTTCATTCTAACAAAGTAGTCAGTTTCTCTTGACACAGAATATAGTTTATTTATTCTAATCTAAGAAAGCAACCCATATATAATGGGAAAATAATATGGCAGGAGTCACAACCTGACACCCTCAAAGGGTCTGAAAACATTTAATCTTGACACTAACCTTACAAATTAATCACTATTGATTGGGAGACCTACCATGCAAATGCCACTACTATTGCCTTGAATCATTGCGGGGAGTGCTCAGTATTTGCTCACTGGGTAAATTAATGATGAAATAAATCTGTTTGGAGCTCTGGGTCACGAATTGCGGTGTGAGGTGGATGGTACCATTTCACTCATTGGTCTCTGGTGTTTGCATATATCTGTTTTTTCTTAGTAGTTCAGTGAATATAGGGACTTCTCACACATTTTGAGATGGCATTTCTCTTCCAGTTTTCTAAACTAGCAGGTATTAGATCCTGAACAAACTACCCAGGACAGATTGTGTAACAGTAACTTGCTTGGGATGTGCTAATGGAGTCCTGAGTGATTAATCTGTATTTCCTTACTGTTTCTCAATGTTCTATTACACTGCAAAGCATTTACACTCCTGATTCAGATCTTCTAGCTCTACTTTAACTGTGAAGAAAAAAAAAAGTGTATAAGCTAACTTGAGATCTTTCAAAACACCGTGTAAATTCTTGTACCTGTTCAAATGATAACATTTAGTCTGCATCTTTCGACTCTCACATAAAAAAAAAAAAAGACAAGTAAGTTCTCCAAAGTTTTCAGTGCACATGTTTGAGAGGAAGCAGTCCACCATTATTGGGGTTTTCTAACATGCACGCTTGCCCAGACATGACTCTTGATTGCCCCCATGAGGTATTGGCCTTTCTGATTTGAATACTATATGTTAGTTTTCTTGACTCAGAGAAAAATTAATCTGACTTTGTAAATGTTTGCACTGCTTCAAGCAAGGTTGTCTGTACTGAAATACGGCTTTAAAAATGTTTATGTTGATATGGATCAAACTCCTCTTTTGCTTTCATGACGCTGTTCAAAACATAGCACTAATCTCCCTGAAAGGTGGAAACATTTTTGGCAATAACTTGGAACTATCTTTATCTAATCAATATGTCAGCCTATGAGTGAATTATACAGCTGGAGACTCACAGGTATCCATTTGAATATCAGGTGTAAGGCCTGCAGAATCGAGTCAAATTTTCTCCATAAATACAGTTTTATAATACAACATTGTGAGTCCTTGCTGTCCAGTTAAAATAGGAATATTTGAAACAGAAAGGCTTAGAAATTTAGATAATACTTTGAGGGTTAATAAAATTCAACAAAGTTCCTATAAGTTGACAAACATGAAAATTTCAAAAGGCTTTTCTCATGGAAAAAAGTGTTCCTTTGCGCTTACACGTTTCTTAAGCTGTATATAAATTATACCAAATATTTCAACATATTTGCAATGTTGGTTTCAGTTTTAAATGCCTGACACTGTGTCATGCACTGGAAAATACAAAGACATATTGGTTCCTTCAAAATTGCAAAATGAAATTGGGAAAAAAATGTGTTACGAAGAGTAGCGAACAGACAAGGTCACATGATAGATGACTGTTCCTCTGGCGGGATTTCCATGCCGGTCTATGTAGTGATGGTTTCCCAAGATACAATAAATAAAAACAGCAAGATCATTATCACCATTTGCTAATATAATTCAAGGTAGTACAACCACTTACTGATAAATATTTCTAAAAATGAACATGTTTATACATGTCAATCTAGCAATCCTCTACTGCCAAAAAATTCTACTGCAGGTCATATGTAAAAAAATGCACATAATTATGTTCACCAAAGATACACACTAGAATACATGTAGCTGATGTGAATGCCTATCAGGGAGAAATATGTTTAAATATATTAAAAGTTACCTGTTTGGGGGGAAGAGGTCCCCCTCAGTCACAGTCATAGGGGAAGGGAGTAAGGGGAAAATGGGAGGGAGGGAGGAATGGGAGGCTACAAGGGATGGGATAACAATTGAGATGTAATATGAATAAATCAATAAAATGTATTTTTTTAAAAAGAAGAAAAAGTTACTTGTTCCTACAAAGAAAGATGGTTACAGTGTCACCATGACTGTTTCCATGGGCTTCTGTGTTTGAATATTTTGTTCTCCTCTAGAGGCACTATCCTAGAAACTTGTGGAACATGACAAAGTATAGCCAGATGGACTGTAAACCAAAGCAAATTCCTCTCCTTTTAAACTGATTTTGTCACATATGTGGTCAGAGTGTTGAAAAAAGTCAGTAATATGTAAATTATTTTTGAAAGAATTACATAAATTGTTATCAGATGGTCAAGGTGCTATAGCTACCCATACAACAAAGCCTTCACCATTGACTTGTAGAAGAACTATGGAAAAGTTTGGAGTTGGTGACTAAGAAATCTTACATTGTTATAAGCAGAGTTTAGTGAGCTATCCTGGTAGGATTCCTGAAGACCACAATGGCCAAAAAAAAGCAGACAGGAAATACTTGACCCATAACGTCACAGAGGATCACAGGGATTCTGTTGAGCACAGAACTAGAGACTAACAGTCTTGGCTTTCTTTTGTTGTGATAACACATTGACCAAACACAACTTGTGGGAGAAAGGGATTGGTTTCATCTTACAAATACTAGATCCTAATCCTCACTGAGGAAGTTAGAGTAGTAACTCAAGGAAGGAAAGTAAAGGAAGGATTTGAAGCAGAAACCATGGAAGGGTGCTGCTTACTGCCTCTGCTCCTCCTGCTTTCTGATACAACTCAGGACATGCTGCCTAGAGTGCCATCACCCACAGTGGTCTGGGTGATTTAATCTTTACTTAACCACTAATCAAGAAAATGTCCATAACATATGCCTATAGGCTAATCTGATGGAGGCGACTTTTTAGTTGAGATCCATCTTCCCAGAGGAAACTAGCTAGTCAAGGTGACAAAACAAAATCTTAGCAACACAATACCATGATAGATTCTGTCAGAGAATCTTGTGCATTTTGTCTATAGCTTAAAAACAGGGGTGAAGCTATATTTAAAGTATTGGATAAATTTTGTGGGTAAAGAAAATTTCAAAACTACATCACATTCAAGTTCTTTGATAGTTGTTGGTCCCTATGTTTAGTGAGATCTAATGCTGAGAATTCAAAGTAGAAAACAAAGCAGAAAGATGGATCTTGATCGTACTCAAAGGGGCAGATAAGTACATAATGAAAATGTGGCTGTAATTAGTAAAGGGACTTCTATTAAAGCCACATATCCTATTTTGTGTTGAGATAGTTGTAAAAGTGACTGTGGGCTACATCCTACTCATGAAAAACTCCAAGGTGTTAAAATTCAAAGACTGTACAAATATCTTCCATTTGAGAGGAAAGAAGCCAAAGAAACCACATTTTCATCATGCTGCTCCAACAGAGAGAGGTAGGGGAGTGTATTCCCAACTTAAACCAGGTAGGTATCCTTAGAAGATGCTTTGCTGTGGTCAAGAGGATCTGGTTACATCTCCAGCTGCCAACAGAACTTCATGTTGTCTTTCTGATACTTTTTTTTGTAGGCACCCAGGAAGCAAGAGAGCAAGAACTGATGATCTAGGAAACGGCCAAGGACAATGTGCAGTGGGTTTGTTTTCGCCGCACGTAGCTGCTGAGTGGCTTCTGCATACAACTATAATGGTGGATGTTGGGATCAGTGTGCCCTGCTCTGAGTTACCACATACTTTGTAAAATGGTAATTTTCAGGGTGTGTTTCTCCATTTTACAAGCACGATTTAGCACCATTTTTAGAGCAAATGGTTTTGCACCTCCTTGTGCATGCAAGCACCACCATTTGTCCAATACTTTATATGAGAAACAGATTGATAAAGAAACAAACTTATTTCTAAATGTAAAAGGAATCACTGTACAAAATATGTTGGGGACAATAGGCTATATGGCCAATGTTCAGCTATCTTGTCAGAGCCTGCACCTTTAAGTCTCTGTTTTTTCCAGTGCTTGCCTTTCACCAGAAACTAGATCCTGTTGTGGGTCAGCAGTTAGACTAAAGACAGATAGAGATGGAGCGACCCTGTTATGGTTTAGCAGTTAGACTAGACAAAGAGGGAGCCAGATACCCTGTGCGGCAGGACATTATGACCCTGCCTGGAATTCCCTGTGTTTTGAGAAAAGCCTGAAATTGTGTTGCTATAGCAATATGCTTCCCCGCCTTCTGAACTATAAAAGCAGCTGCCTGACTAATGAAGTTTGAGAGCTTGATCAATCAATCAGACTTGCTCTCTTTCTTTGTGCCTTACATTTTCTATAGGTGAACTTCCTCCCGAATTTTAGTCAAACCCCACAGGCAGGGACAAAATATTAAAATCATATCAATGAAATCCAGCCTGAGAACTTATCAAGCACATCAGACCGAGAAAGGGTACAACACTCTCATTTGGACTGCATAAAGAGGAGGAGACCTAAAACCACAGTGAAGATGGCCCTGATGTCCTAGTTTCTGACCACTCAGTGTGTGAACAGGAGACCAACAGGCAGAATATTCCAGTCTGTCCTAAGAATTTTAGCTCATCTCCGTCTCCATTGCTCTCTGTTCATCTATTGGCCTGCCTGGACCTAATTCTGTACCTTTCCTCTAAGGTCCTGAAGGTCTGCACATCACCTGTAGCTCCTTCATGATAGTACATCTCATTTATGTGCCTAACTCAACACTATCACTCAACTGCCTGACTCTGCAGGTCTCTCCAGCAGCTTCCCAATCGTAGCTCTCTTTGTATCTGTCCCATCCCTCTTCTTCTTCCTTATAGTTAGGGCTCCTTGAACTCTGCAACTCTCACTTAGGGTCTTTAGCTCTCCTGTAGCCATTCTGTCTCCTACCTATATACATAAATAAATTGGTAGATAAAAACAGACCGACATATGGAGAGAGCAGATAAGTAGATGATAAATGCAATTGCTGTGTGATGAGTAATATGTGATCTAAGAGTTAATATTAGCTATTAATATTGTAATAAAAGACCCGTGTTTGCAAATGTCCAGCCATCAATGGAAATTGGGTTGAGAAACACTGCATTAGAAGATGCGGTCATATGGAAGATCCTCAATAGCAACAGTCATATACACACAATGGGACTTGTGACTTGCATTTTTGGCTTCCATACTAAACTTATATGCAGTTTTGTGCTTCTCTGCACTGAGCCATCTACTCCTGGAACCCAATAAAGGTTCAAAATAATAGGGCTGCTTGATCTAGGAATGAAAATTTGATAACTATGAGCTTAATAAACCTTTTATTAGAAAGTCTCCTAAGCTTGCTTAGGATTTCATGGCTTACTAATATTTATATTAAAATACACATAATACTTCAAATAACAATGTCACGATTTAAATGTAAAGTGTCTATCATAGACCAATGTTTTGAATGCTAGGTCTCTCACTTTTGGAAGATTGTAGAAACAGTTGAAAGTTGAATCTTGCTGGAGGAAGTGAGTTAAGTCACTGTTCAAGCTTAAAAAAAGAGTTCATCACCTAGGCTGACTTCTTTTTATCTCTCTGTCTCCTGACTGTTGATGCAATGTGACCAGTCTCCTGATGCCATGTCAACCTACCATGATGGACGTCCCCGAACTTTCTAAGGCAAAATAAATTCTTTTTTAAGTTGTATTTTCCAGCTGTTGATACAGCAATAAAAAAGACTAGATAATTAATAATACCTATAAAACTGTTCCTTTTGTTTATTATCATTTTATTGAACTATAATGTTTGTGCATATTTTGAGCCACAATGCAATGTTTTAATTAAGATATATATTTAGAAGTGATCGATTCATGATAAAAAGCACATCTAAGAGCTCAAAATGTTACCATTTCTTTATCTTAAATATTTTCTCATTCTTCTCTTTTTTAAAAGAAGTAATGTGTTGTTCTTGATTATTTTAAACCCTTCTTGTGCCAAAAAATATTAGAAATTATTACACCTACCAAACAATCACACTGTACTATCCCTATCCACTCCTAGATGCCTCACTCCCTGGAACCCATTCTGTGTTTTTATCTCATATTAAATGAAATATTTTAAGATTTCACATATAAACGAGACCATGTGGTACTCTTCCTTCTGTGTTTGACTTGTATGATAGTATATTCTCTATTCACCCACAGTGGGATAAATTTGAAGATTGCATTTGCTTTTACATATGAACCATATTATGTACATACACCAAAAAGTTTTCTTTATCTATACAATTTTCATGGATATTTAGCTGTTCACATGTGGCTAATGTGAAAAGCCCTGCAATAAGCATGGGAGTGTGGGTGTCTTTCCAGTATGTCGGCATCATTACCTTTGGCTATATACACACCAGTGAGATTTCTGGGCCATATGGCAGACTTCTACATTTCTGTTTTCTTGGTTTTAGAATAATCAGTACTGTTATCCATTCTGGCTGCATTAAGTTACATTTCAACTGGATATTATTCATTCTCCACCAAAATTTCTGAACACAGAAGTTGTACTTATAGGACAAGAAAAAGCAAATTATTCCTTTTATGTATCTTGTTTTATTTGGGCCTTCAGTAGACAGAATATTTTCTGTTCATTTTGATCATCTTCTTTTCTGAGACTTCTAATTCAAAAGTTGATTTCTTTCAGGGGGAAAAAAACAGAGAAATCACAAAAGTAGTATTTTCCTGGTTATCGAAGCATCTTCTTAGTCCAGGAAAACTATGCAAAATTTAAATATCAAACCGGGAAGTTTTTCTGATATGCTCCCATGAAATATGCTATTTGGTTATAAGAATTACTCTAACTCTACAGAATTTGGTTCACCTTCGATACAGTGAAAGTTCTTCCATTTTCCTGGATTAGTAACAATAGGATAAATTTCCCATATAAAATATGCCCTCCCCACACCAAGGGAGAAAAAATGACCTCATCACTAAAATAGAGAGTTGAGGCCAAGAACATGCATATACACAGACGTTGGTGACATCAGGTTTACCTCCAATCAGCCTTGTAAGGTGTTTCTGCTATTCATTCATAATCATCACTTCTTGCTCAACCTACTGTGCAAACATTTAGGTTTTGCCACTTTGTTGTTCACTGAATTCTCCTAAGAACTTGCAAAACTTTTTGCAAACATCAGGCCCACTGATGCATAGAAGAGAGTCTCTTTTTCCTTACAAGTAAAAATGTATAATGAATAGATTTTTTTCAATTTTTCTTAGTTTTTTTCTTTTTACTTAATCATTTTGTGGTCTGATCCTAGCTCTCTCCCTCTCTCCTCCCAGTCCTACCCTCATGCATCCTCCTCCCACTCCCCCCTCTCCTTCTCAGAGAATGGGAAAGCCCCAAGAGGTATCAACCCACCCTTAAGTCACAGCAGAACTAAGCACATCCTCTCCCACTAAGGCCTGAAAAGGTGGCACTCAGAGGAAGGACAGCAGGCTACCAAGAAGAGACTTGATACCCTATGAGCATATACAGGGGAGGAGGTCCCCCTCAGTCACAGTCATAGGAGAGGGGAGTAAGGGGAAAATGGGAGGGAGGGAAGAATGGGAGGATACAAGGTAGGGGATAACAATTGAGATGTAATATGAATAAATTAATAAAATATATTTTTTAAAAGGCAGCCCAGCAGGGGGAAAGGAATCTAGTGGCAGGCAACAGAGTCAGAGACAACCCCTATTCCAATTATTAAAGCAGCCATATGTTGACCAAGCTTCATATTTGTTACCTATGTGTAGTGGGTCTAGGACCAGTCCATGCATGCTCTTCGGTTGGTGATTCAGTCTCTGTGAGGCCCCATGAATCCATGTTAGTTTACTCTTACTCTGCAAGTCTTGTAGTGTCCTTGACCCTTCCAGCTTCCTTTACTCTTCCTCTTCCTCTTCTTCCACAGAACTCCCTGAGCTTGGCCTGTTCTTTGGCTGTGGATCTCTGCCTCTGTTTCCATCAGCTGCTGGATGAAGCCACTTAGAAGACAGCTATGCTAGGCTCCTGTCTGCAAGCATAGCAGAGAATCATTAATAGTGACAAAGGTTGGCTCTCTCCTATGGGGTGGTTCTCAAATTGGGCCTGTCTTGGTTTGCCATTCCCTCACTCAGTCT
Source organism: Acomys percivali (assembly GCA_907169655.1). Taxonomy (NCBI): domain Eukaryota; kingdom Metazoa; phylum Chordata; class Mammalia; order Rodentia; family Muridae; genus Acomys; species Acomys percivali. The sequence continues at coordinate 32,092,654 of OU015758.1, forward strand.
CTGCTCCATCTTTATCTGTACACTTCTTGCAGGCAAGACAAAGTTTTAGTCAAAAGTTTAATGATTACATTTTTTGAGAAAAAAATATAGTAAGGAGTTAGAAATCTTATACAGAAGGGGAGACAAAAGACAAAGATGTGCTGTCATGTTTAAAGTGTTAAAGCACTATAGGATGGGATTATAGGTCAATGGAACGTCATTGCCTAGTACACACAAAGCTTACTTAGATCCCTACCATTATTGCAGGACTTCAGTAGATTCTTACTGATCTAACTATTCAAACCATAGGAAAGGATTAAATTTTAAATTCTGAGAATATCGACAGTTTTAAACAAAAAGACCCTGAGGCAGACTCCTGTCAGGAAGCCTGGGCTCCTGTACTTCCTTGCTTTCTTTAAGGAATTTCTTATAAGTTGAAAGACAAGTTTATAATTAAATACAAGGTGCCGCCCCAATCAGTCAGGCAACTACCCGGACAGCAGTGATTGTTAATTTACAGTATTGTCCTCATGTTCCCTCTACCTCTTCTGGTGGGGGCGGTGGGGTGGGGGGAGCGGTAAGTAAAAGCAGCCAGTCTCACCTGAGTGACTGTGAATTCCTGTGCTGGAATTTTTAGTGTTTTACTGAAAAAGAAATTTGGTCATCTTGAAAGTACATAAAATGCAACACTATTTAGAGCTACGGTGAAATGAAACCTTGTGCACTCACTGTGAAGTTTGCAGCATTTGACAAATTGTAATTCTGTTCTTTGCAAACTTCTAAACACTTCCTGCTAAGTGACAACAAGCTTCAGCAAGTTTCCACAAACCTTCTGCAGCTTCTTCATCTCACTATAAAGAACAGATGCCTCTGCGGGGCTGCTGTGAGCTCTTCTGTTCTCGGTACAATATGCACACGTACAGAAAGGAATTCACATTTGATGAAAACGTGATAGCCAAGGCCTCCAGAAAATGTTGGCAGGGAGTGTATGGCATTCCAACAGCTGGCGTGGATCAAGGGCTCTCTGTCAATCATAGAGAAATGTGACAGACTTGTGACTTTGTGGCAAAAGTGACAAAACTTACAGTTTGAATGAATCACATCAATAACAAAGTAATTTGTGTTGTTAAAATACACAAAGATGTGCCAATTCATTTTCTAACAGGTTTAATAAAAATGAATGTATATTTTCATATTTAATTGTACAAAAACATGAAATATTAGGAAAATATAAATAGTTCCAGTCATTTTAATGTAAAAATATATACCTGACATTGTTTCCTACCATAAATATCAATGCCAATAAACTCAAATAAAAATCACAGTGTGTTCTTGGAAATTTAGTAAGCTTATTATATATTTTATTTTTAAGTTAGATTTTATGTAAGCTCAGTTGCTAAGACATAAATTTATTCATTCTGTTCACAGGTAGAATCTTGTCAGTATATAAATAAATTTTACAACTTTTTATGTGTATTTTTATCTTTTTTTTGTCCAATATTCTTCCAAAAGTGGTTTACTGTAGACCTGTATATTCTTCAATACTAGAGAAAAATTTTAATATAAAAGAGTTCTTTAACATTTTTGCTCCTGTGATCATGATCTAAAAATTCATTTGGCATCCTTGTCAAAGACACTGGGCTTCTCCCTTAGAGTCAAAGGAGAAATCTTAATTTATCCTGAGCAACAGTTAGAATCAGAGAAGCATGTGGAACACCTCAAAATGAACAAATAAATAAATAAGGAAACACCTTTTCATAACACCTTAATATTCACTAGTATTTTAATTTAAGAGAAATAAACAACACTAAAGGAAAATCATTAGAAAGAAATGTAACTTTATAGTAACTGTAAGAGCTTTACGTATATTCCTTTAAAGAAGAAATAAAGTTATTGAGAGATATGTAGAGATGTCTCCTAAAGTTAAAGGAGTAAAGGTTTTCAGTTAGTAAGAAAGAGGGAAGTGTCTGTTAGTATATACATTTTGGAGAGAGGTAAAAAGCTATAGAGGACAGTGAAAACATGAAGATGCTCAGAGGCCATGACAGGCACATGTCCTGTTCACTGTTCTGTTGCTGTGAAGAGACACCATGACCACAGCATGTCATTCCCAGGGAAGGGTTGAATAGTGACGTGCTTCCATTTCATTGTCATCGTGATGTGGGGTTTGAATGGTGGATAATAATTCTCAATTACAGTGAATAATTAAGCTCCAAAACTTTAACATCATTTGCTACTTCTACTGATACTATTTTATTGAATAAATTACTGGAAATAGTAAGCATACGGAATGTTAAGTGTAAGAAGATGGCAGAGTTCCATGTTTTTAAGCTTAAACATCTCTCAGGCTAGTTTGAACCTATAAAATGGGCTGGTAAGGGTGCTTGTCCCAAAGAGTCTAGATGACTGGATGAGAACTGGATGATTTAAAATATTTAAAGTAGCTATATGTAGTGGCAAATGCCTTTAATCCCAGCACTCAGGAGGCAGAGGCAGATGGATCTCTGTGATTTGAAGCCAGCCTACAAAGTGAGTGTAGGACACCCAGGGCTGTTACACAGAGAAACCTGTCTCTGAAAAACAAATATAATAATAATAATAATAATAATAATAATAATAATAATAATAATAATTTAAAGTAATGACAATATTATCTAGCACATAGCTCATGACAAATGTTCAATAAATGTTACTAGCAGTATAAGTCAGATGTTGTGTCTTCTAAAAAAATCATGATTCATATAATGAGCATATAATTTATTATCCAAACCAATCTTTTTATTAACATTTTTTAATTTTTGAAATTATAATTACAGTATTTCTTTTCTTTTTTGCTTTAGTTTTATTTTTATTGTGTATTAATTCATTCATATTACATCTCAATTGTTGTCCCATCCCTTGTTTCCTTCCATTCCTCCCTCCCGCCCACTTTCACTCTATTCCCCTTCCCTATGACTATGACTGAGGGGGACCTCCTCCCCGTGTATATGCTCATAGGGTATCAAGTCTCTTCTTCTTAGCCTGCTATCCTTACTCCTCCCCATCCAGGGGACGTGGTCAAATATGGGGCCCCAGAGTTCATGTGAAAGTCAGACCCCACTCTCCACTCAACTGTGGGGAATGTCCTGTCCAATGGCTAGATCTAGGTAGGGCTTTGATGTTTACTGAACATACTGTCCTTGGTTGGTGCCATAGCCAAACCAGAAATCTTATAAGAGTGCCACCAGGTCTCCCCCTCCAGGGGATATGGACAAATATGAGGCATCAGAGTATGTGTGAAAGTCATACCCCACTCTAGCAGGTTACCAAGAAGAGACTTGATACCCTATGAGCATATACAGGGGGAGGAAATCCCCCTCAGGAACAATCATAGGGGAGGGGAATAAGGGGAAAATGGGAGGGAGGGAAGAATGGGAGGATACAAGGGATGGGATAACCATTGAGATGTAACAAGAATAAATTAACAAAAAATTAAAATAAATTAAAAGAAATAAATAAAAGAAATCTTATAAGAATGAAATTATATATGATTAATAGTTTCATGAGATCAGAAATGGAAGTCTGAATAGCCCTTAGAAAACAAGGCTATCCAATTACCACTTTTCATGTTTAAATCTCACTAGTTTTACATTTCAACTATAGTCCAAAAATGGACTAAGCACTGGGCATAGAGACATACACCTTTAATCCCAGCATTTGGGGAGGCAGAGGCAAGCAGATCTCTGTGAGTTCCAGGCCAGCCTGGTCTACAAAGTGAGTTCAGGGCAGCCTAGGCTACCCAGAGAAACCCTGTCTCAAAAAAAATTGTCCTAATCATAATGATGTGAAAGTAAAATTTTATAGTTTTGTATGTTCTCTGAACACTTTAAATTATCTAACTTCATTTCGCAATTTTTTTCATAAAGTGAATTTGAGGTCTATAAGTTAAAAGGACTTAATCAAATTCTAAATCATTGATTTTTAAACATTGTAGATGGGTCACAGTGACTTCATTTATTGACTCTGTTAAAATTTTATCTTCAGTAGGATAGACAATAAGTATAGTATTTCTTGTTATATTTTTTTAATAAGAAGGAACTGGCCACAGCTGAGCTGTAGGGTTTTTTCAGGGGAATTTCATTGCCAAGGGTCACTTCTAAAAAGATATGGATAATAATGTGACGTTCAGAGCTAAGTGGACACATAGGAGTCCAGTGAGTCTTTCAAAGGTGGTCAGGTATATTTTAACCATCCTTGAGTCAATACATGTGTTTATTAGACATAAGTGTGAAGGAAATAATGTCCCTCTCTTTACTGAGAACATCTATATTTGGTTTTGGAAGATTTGCCCGTTTCCTGTACTCAAGCCCTCAAACTAGTTCCACTGTCAGGTTGCAGAGGCAGGAATGTGGATCAGAAGTAGCCAGAACATCCATGAAAGTCTGTGATCTATAAAAGGTACTGAGGGAAAGGCTACAGAGCTCAGATCAAGGTCGTCAGGACAGAGACAGATGAACAGCTGTTTTTATGTCAGGAAGTAGGACCGTCTTTTACTGAGTGTGCCTCTTTGGGAGATATGAACCCCACCTCTGCCACCTCTCATAGCAGAGAGATTTCAACAAAAATATGCCCTTTCTTCAGCCAGTAGGGCCTGCATTCTCAGGCATTGCTGTTAGACCTTCTGCTCAGGGATTCACATTGTAGTGATATCTGGCCTGGGGGACTATATGCCAAGCATTTTCTCATGTGGCTCATGACTGAGAAACATCGGCCTGGCCTTTTAGTGTTGGGAGGTCAACTGTGAGAATTCCTAATGACCATTGAAAGATCTTCTAGAATGGGAGACAAGCCTGGACCATGGCTTCACATGGAACTGTGTTTGATCCTTACATTACCTCTCATAAGTAAGTGATTTTGCACAAGTCTCTGAAATGCTTATTTTACTTAATGTATATAATGAAGATTATAATCTTATATTGCCATGTGAGTTTAATGTACTGTTTGTCTAAGCTGAGGCATCTCATATGCTACAGTCTAGAAATTGTTGAAGCAGATAGCCAGGGCTGCAGCTTCCATCTAAAACCAAGGTCCTGAGAAGCAGGTGGTGCTTATATTTCAGGCTAAGAACGTGGTTCTCTCTACCTGAGGGTAGACACATTTGTCTTAATTCCAGCCCTTGAATTCAGGCTCCGGTGGCTAAGTGATACCCATCTACTTCTGTGAGGATAATTATTATAACTCGCTCTTCTAAATAAAATGGTAATACCTTTTAGAAACAATTGTATAGACACAGATCAAAAAAATTTAGCCATGCACGGTGGTGCATGCTTTCAATCCCAGCACGCGGAAGGCAGAGGCAGGAGGATTGCTATGAGTTCGAGGCCAGCCTGGTTTACAAAGCAAGTCCAGGACAGCCAAGGCTACACAGAGAAACCCTGTCTCAAAAAAGCAAACAAAAATGTTTAGCCAAGTATCTACACATTCCTTAGACAAACCAAGTGGACATATTAAAGTAGACATCCTTTGAGGGCTGGAGAGTTGACTCTCATTCATGAAGTGCATCATCATAACATGAAGCAATTAATACCAATCAAATATAGCTAGAACGTCACCAAGGAAGTCAGCACAGAAGTTAAACCTCCAGTTCCCAAGTAATAATAATTATTATATGATATATTATATAATATATGTAAAAAGTATAATACTAATTACTATTATTAATTAGTACGAAGGCTAACTGGTTTACGTTATGTGACAAGAACAGTAGGAAGTAAGTAAGCTAAGCAGAGGACACAGTGGGCTCTCCAGAATATTTTGATTATTAGTCCAAACTGACAGAGTAAAACTGGGGGTCACCCAGCCATCCTCAACCCTTTCGTTTTTCACCTCCATCATGCTAATACGATTGAGGAGAAACTAATCATCTTCTATGAGAACAATAAAACAAAAATATATAAACACACATTCACATGTTAGTAAATGGAAATAAAAATAATAGTAAAAGTCTACTTTATATGGAAATATGAGTTGATGGCATTTCCTCACAGCCTCCCACACTTCAGACTGAAACACTGAGTTGCTCCATTTACCCGTTCTCAAGCCATATATTTGAAAAGTTCTCTTAAACTAACCGCATCCTGCCATCGCCCGCCTTGTTGGAACCCCCGATGACCTTGCATAATTAGGCAAAACTGTAGTAGTAAGCTCAGCTTAGCAAGTGAAAATAGAAACTTGAAAATGGAACGGAAAACTAGTAGCCAGATACTTATTTATCAAGTGCTCTTTTCCTTTCCTGTGTGAAATAGGGCAGGCATGAGACAACACAGGCGCTGCCTTGGCAGGCTCTCTGTGAGGTGAAGGAGGAAGGTAAGTTTTTCTCTCGGGAGGCAGGTGTCAGTCCCAGGATGAAGGTTATGTGAGTCCGCCAGTGGCATTCGCAGGAACTCTGGATGTGTCAGCCAGGCCTGCGCTGTTTGCACTCAGCCTCTTGTCACAGTTTCAAAATGTGTGAAAATCACCAAATTAGACAGCGTCATGTGAAACTATGAACATTTCTCTCTCTTGTTTTTCATTGTTAGAAATTGTAACTGACCTGTATAAGTAACTTCTGCCACACTGCTTAAATAGCTGAGCTTTGATGCAAGCCTCGTTCACTGATAATGAAGAAAAGGGAATTTGCTTCAGTAACTAAAGTGTGACAGAAATGTCAACTATGAAAAACATAACATTTTTATCCCTGAAACAAAGAATAATTTCTCTGTTTTTTTTTTTCTCCATGCAGCACCATATGATCTACAAATCTGGTTTCGTTCACTCCTCAGGGGAAAAAAAAATCTCATAGATTAGGAATATTTTTGTTCTTCGCTAATTACATTACTCATTTCCAAACTAAGTGTCTATTTTCTTAGTAAATGGTTTTTACTCTAATTCTGAATTCCTTCCTGGCAGCACGCCAAGACATAAAGAAAACATTATTCATTAAAATGGATTGTAAGTGGGGCTAGGGAAGCCTAACTTATTTTTGTCCATTTTCATTGATTTGTGCTATAGGGTAGCTTGGAAACTTCAGTTTAGTGGCTGGCGCATCTTTCTTGCTTTTGCCAACTCTAGGTAAGGCAGCTGCACCTCCTCAGATTCTGTACAGCCTTCATCAGCAGAGCTCCAAGTGTCTGCTGTGTGAGTGCTGTGGCTGTGTTTCATCACACTATAACTGCAGAGTCACCACCAAGCTGGAACGATGCTTAGAGGTGACAGCAAAAAGCATTACCTTCTCACCACGTGTTAGATGGAAAAACCATACAGGGCAAAGCTGAGCTTCCACAAGCAGCTAGTGGGAGCATAATTGACTGGGTTTTTTTTTTTTTTTTTCCTCTACAGTACTTTGATTGAACAGACATAGCTAGTGGAGAGTTTGGTTACATCTTTGAGACATTGTTACAATATACATACCAAGCTGACAAGTAGATCCTTTGCACTCCCCATGGGCTCTCAGTCACCCAGGAGGGACGGAACCAAGCAGGTGGACTAGTATGCCACGCCTGCTTTTAGCTCATTTGAATGAAAAGTTAAATGTCATGTGGGTACCTTGCAAAATTCCTTGAGTTGTTTTCTTTTGAAATGTTCTGAAAGCTATGTCGTAATCACATTAACATCATTAGTAAAAGTGTTTAGATGATGCCTATAGAAATGAGCATTTCCAGACGTGAACTCTGGTGCTCCATATTTGACCACCCCCCTTCCTCAGAGAAAGGATAAGCAGGCTACTAGGATGAGACTTGATAGGCTGTGACCAATCTTAGGGGAGGAGATAACCTTCTGTCATAGACCTAGGGGAGGGGAATAGAGTGAAAGAGGGAGGGAGGGAGGAACGGGGCGGGGACAAAAGTGAGGGGACAACAATTGACATGTAATCTGAATAAATTAAATAAATAAATAAATAAATAAATAAATAACTGATCATTTCCCACACATATCCTTATGGAACAGGTTCTGGCTCAGAAATATATTGCTGCTCAGGTAGGAAATATATGTCAACATGAAAAATTCTCCAGGAGTCGTGAAACCATGTGATGATCTGAGATACCCATGTAGCTTGCAGCAGCAGGGGGGACAGGATGTCGAGGGCAGTCATTGTGAGTGAGGATGAGAGAGTAGACCACAGTATCACGGGAAGGCGGTCTAAAGCTCTGGAGAAACTCTCAAACGTCAACGTGCCACATTTCATGCCAGGGGAGTGAGGAAAGAGCAGCAGTTTTTAAAACTAGAACTTACCCAACCAGATGTCTATGGAGGAGAAAAGCAACTCATTCTCCAGCCTGGTTCACAAACCAACAGGACCGGAAGAAAAAGGCAATAGCCCAAAAGGAGTCTAGATGGTAACGTAAAATAACGTCTTTACTATTAATAAAGAGCTCATTAAAGCTAATTCAAAAACCGTAAGAGTATGAGAATTGTGAGCAGCTGGATGACACTCTAGCCATTCTTCTTAAGAGCTCTTTTTGTAAAAACACGCCACCACGGAAAGGAGAGGGGGCGGGGCTGTTGGTGGTTCAGAAAGAAAGAGTTCTTGCTGCACCAGCCTGTTGACTTGCACTTAATCCCTGGAATTCAGGGGAGCAAGTCAGATGCAGTGGCACTCACTTGCAATCCTAGCTATTCGATTACAAAACTGGAGGCTGAGACAGGAAAAGCCATCCAAAAGGTCCAAGATCCGCCGTCCTGGAGTAAACAGAAGCAGAACAAGAGAGTTGCTGTGCCTCGCCATGCTTGAAAGAGTCAATAGACATGAGAAAGGTGTCTTCTGACCTCTGCACATGTGCCAGGGCATGCACACGCATGCGCATGAGCACACATACACAAACGCACATGCACGCATGCATGCACACATGCACACACATACACATGCACATACACACATACATGCACATACATGCAGGTACACACACACATATACACACAGATGCATATACACACACATACACACATACACATGTGCACATGCATGCAGACATACACACACATATACACACATGCACACACATACACATACACACACACACAAGAGAGAAGAGGGGTAAAGAATCTATAAAACATAAATTATTAAGAACTTGAATACCAACGGTCATAGGGGAGGGGAATAAGGGGAAAATGGGAGGGAGGGAAGAATGGGAGGATACAAGGAATGGGATAACCATTGAGATGTAACAAGAATAAATTAATTAAATAAAAAATTAAATTAAATTAAATTAAAATTTAAAAAAAGAACTTGAATACCACTTAAAAAGGACAATCTGCTCAAAACAAATTTACTAAATAAGTGTGCACTTCCTAAAACAAAACACCCTAACATGTGTCATACAAAACTAACATAACACTGAGCATTCTTACATTCCTTCTGAATTAACCATGGAGGGAAATTTTAACACTATTAATGCTTATGGACGATCTTAGGAAAAAAAAGTGTGACAGTAAACACTTCAAATTATTATACTGAATAGCCAGCAGAATACACCTATAGTACAGACTAGAAACAACAAAAACAACCCAAACCCTCAAGTAAATGTTTCTAATGCCTCCCTTTGCATCAAATTAATATTTCTTGTTAAAATAGAACTGGGCGTCTTGGCTACAAGAACGGGCTTAAAATCCTCTTACATGTCTTTATTCTACAGGATAGTTCTGTTTTAATAGCCCAGTGGTTTAGGAGAAAATCCGCCCTGAAAGTATGAGAAAGCAATGTTCCATAAAATAACAAATGGGCCTGGAATTCTTGATGTAATCATGATCAGGCAAGACCCTGGGAGCTTACCTTCCTTCCCCCACAGTGTGCATCACACTCTTAGGAATGACTCTCAGTTCCAGTTTTATAGCAATACAGAGCCTGTTGGCATGGTCCACCAAAATTTAGCCTTGACTCTGAAGAAGAAAATGGCTACAAAACCTAGTCAAAGAGTTGTTTGATGTATCCTCTCTCTGAAAATGTCATAAAAATGTATGTCTCCTTAAGTACATTACAATATCTTAGAGCTACTTTGGTCAGGTGCTACATAGGGAAGATAGAGACAGCTCAAGATTCAGAAGGAGCACGGTGATTTATTGCTATGGCCCAGGTTATAAGGGGGCTTAAGGAACACTGATGGCTTGAGTAGAGTCTGACCGAAACTGTTTATGCCTCAGAAAAGAGATGTGGGAGTTAGTTACACAGCCTGCAAAGACCAGAGCATCTCCAAGTTCCTCATGACTAGTATTAATCTCATTTGTTACTTGTATTTAATGAGTGTTACTTCTACTTGATTCTGAAAATACCATAAAGCTATAATCCTCAAAACATCATGGTGTGTAAATAAAGCCTGAGGAAGTAAGCCCAAATGTCTAAAGTCAACTGATAATTTTTTCAACTGATAATTTTTTTAAAGATGCTAAGGACACACACTGAAGGGAGAAATTCCTTTCTGTAATTAATGCGGGAGAAGCTGGAGATGTGTGTGCAGATGAATGATTTATGTCCCTGTCCCTTACCAGCTACAAATATGAACACAAATGGAATAAAGGCATAAATGCAATGCTTGAAATTACTAGGAAAACAAGTGGGCTGGAATTATTGGATAAGATCTCAAGGCATGGTGGGGGGGGGCAGGAAACACAAATCAGCAAATGAGATTAGTACAATGGCCATGCTTCTCAAAAACAAAGCAACAATAAAGAGAGCAATAATGAGAAAATACAGTTTACCGAATGGGAGAAAACCTTGCCAATTATACATTGAAAGAGAATTAATGCTTAAATAGCTCAATATCAGTAAAAGAATGAAAATTTTAAAAGTAAATAAATAGTAGGCCTAAAAAGACACTTCCCCAAAAAACTGCATACAATGACCCACAGAGTTCATGAAAAAAAAAAAACATGGTCAAGAATACTATATATGTGGGAAGTGCCTACCAAGTCCACAAGATTCGACTTTGACCCCATAAAAATGGCCATTGTCAAGAAAACCAATTAGAGCTTGTGAGAGCATGGAGAAAAAAGACTTCTTGTATGCCAGTACTGAATGAAAATTGGTGTATCCATTTTGGAAAACAATAAGAAAGAAAGCTCCTCAAAAAATTAAAAATAGATCATATAACACAGTCATCTGCGTACCGGGCATATATCAAAAACAATGCAATCAGTATTTCAAACAGACCCCTATTATCCTATATTTGCTATGACAATATTAACAAAAAGTTCAAAATGAAGCCAAATTGTCCTCCAGCTGCTGAATGGAAAAAGAAAATGTGGTAAAAGAACACTACATATAATGTTCTGTCCACTACAAGGGAAATATATATAGCATTCCTATGAAAAATATCTGAATATGTTTAGCTTTTCCTGGATAGTTTAGGTCAACAAAAAAGAAATGTGTGGCATGTATATCTCAATACTGCTTTGCTCAGAATCCGTAAATATGACATTTAATAATTAGATATAGGCATATACCAAAAAATCTAAGCGAATGTGTAACAATTAGACATATTGGTCTCTTTGGTTATGGCAGAATTAATATTTACTTTAAAAACAAATAATTGCCTCTCGGGAGCGCTGACAGCAAAAAGTTTTCCTTTTATCCTCTCTAGTTCCTCTGCTCCTCATCTCTGTTGGTTTGGTGTATTCTCTCAGGTCTCACACACCTCTGCAGAGCTATGGCACTCTTGTGATTATACTCATTACTTGTACTCTGGGTCACAACTTCCAGAAAATGTCTGTCACAGTCTAAATGGTCGGCCTCTACCATCTTCTAGAACAAAAGGTCACTTTCTTCTGTCTATCCTCATCTGATTCAGAATCTCCAGTATAGAGAGGAACCAGGACCTAGGTATTAAGTAAGCACTCAGGAGAATTTACTGTCTCTCCTCAGAAATGGGAACTGGGGTGTGATCCCCACATTGTGGTCCCACACCTTTATTGAGCTTTGAGAGACATTCTATACAGATTTCAATTGTCCCATTTAGAATTTACTCCACTCTCAACTATGGAGTGAATCACAGAGCCTTCTTCTAAATTATGCATTCTCAGGTTATTGTGACCCCTGAAGCTATGAAATAGTGCTTATTCAAGGTGAATTTCCAGATTCAAAGATGGGGAAAAAAACAAGAGTTTCTGCCACTGATTATGAAGAACCTCAGCTAAGGAAAAAGCTGTTAAAACACGCCTGAGAACTCAGGACAGTGTGACAGTGTCAGACAAACTTAGACTGCTATTTAAAAAAAAAAAAAAAAAAAAAAAAGTCTGGTTTGCTCAATGTACAATATAAAAAAATGGAAAGAAATTTTTTCTCAGAAAATAAAGCACTGCTATAATAGTACAATGTATGCATATTTTCCTGTAAATAAACAATTTTTACCCTTCGGTATTACCATTAGGGGAAAAGGAACTTTTCTAGCCACTCTCTGTATTGACTTTTAGGCTCCTGTCTCAAGCTGAGTGAGGCATCAGGTGACTGCCCCGTAAGCCTACCCAACCCTCAGTTCGGTATCTTCAGCTACTCCTTCTCCTGACAGGTCCGATCTGAAATATCCTTCAAGATCCAGCCCAGAGGATCTCCTTTATCCTTTTTATCCCTCTAAGGAAAGACAGCAAGGCCTCCCAACTTCCTCTAATACCTGCTGTCTGCTCTTGCGTGATTACACAGTTTCACTTTAAACAACAATTATTTTAACTCAAAGATGCAGAATGTTTATGATAAAGGAAAGACAAAGACATATGATCACTGCAGTCTCTGGTAGGTGAATACGTCAGTGAAACTTAAGCCAGTGAGGAAAGCAAATATATAAAAGACACTAGCCACCAGGCTCCCACCAACCCCCAGATTTAGCCAGATATGTCTAAAAGATGACACTGAAAAGGATCCTTAAAAATTATTGTAAACATTTTAATTTTTTCTTATTTTTGAAAATCCAATATATGTATAAATATATGTATGTATACAAGAGAATATGACCATATCTACCCTCGTATTTGCCCCCTCCAACTGCCCTTGTAGCCCCCC
>OU015758.1:32105645-32124294 GCA_907169655.1 Acomys percivali
GCACAGGATCACAAGCATCAAGAGGATGGAGACAGCACCTGTGGAGCTCCTCAGTAACTACCCTCATGGGAGCTCCTCATAATTATTAGTTAATGGGTGAATGTCAAGTAGTCTTTTAATCCCCACCCCAGAGTGCTGTACTCATCTTATTGCCTTATAAACCACATACATTTTATTCTTAGAGTTATGAGTTTTGTAAATTTCATACTCAAGGTATTAAGAGAGTCAGTGTATAGGGAGCCTGTTTCTCAGTTCATGGATATTGACTTTTCTCTGGAGAAAGAGCCACTTTCAGAAGGGCAAAAGTCAATTCTGAAGGTTCCATATTTATGACTTAATTATCTCTCAATACTCCCCAACCTCCTTAGACCAACTCCTTGAGGCTTAGGATTTGAATATATGAATGTTAAGAGACCACAAGCATCAGTCCAGAGTATAGATAGTATTTGTTTATAAGTGCAAACTTGGGACCTTCCAAAAGGGATTCCAGAATGTTAAAGAATGTTCCTTAGCTTCAGTTGATACCAAACTAGACAAATTCTAAAGGCTTCACCCTCACAGTGGCTACTGTTGAGGTTACCTTTTTATTAGCAATAGGGTATCCTCCAAGACATCAGCTGTGTCTATCCCAGGAGATGGGCATACACTCACTCGGAAGTACTCCAGCCACATATAAATACCAGTGCATGGTGAAAGTGAGCCTGGCTGTCCTTTCATCTTTGATATATGTAAGAGGAAAGAAGCTGAAACCAATCTTCCACAACTAATTCAGTCTGTTAGCATCCTCTGAGGGTCAGGCATGTGTCCATGCTTTTTCTGGGCCAAGGAAGAGGGTGGAAGCCTAGCATGACAATCAAGATAAAAATTACAACTCCATGATAAGAAATGCTGTCAACGTGGTAATGACTTGTTTAAACATTTATTAAATCACTTCACAACAAATAGTAACACATGAAGTGTTATCCTCACATTTCACAGCAACATCACTTCTAAGCAGAAAAAAAGAGAGAGAGAGAAAGAAAGAAGAAAATGCTAGCCAAACAATTTGAAAACCTTCATCAAGTTATTATTTAGTTAATATTGACAGCATTACTTTTCCTGTTTGTTCACAAACAACACCCTAATAAACAAAGTTGGTCACAAATGTAAGCATGGCAGCATTCTTGTAGCTCATAAAAACTAAAGTCACTTAAGGGAACTTGGTGACGGACTGTGCACAGTTGCAAAAATCCTACTCCACACAACTTTCAAGCTTCATCGGCCTCACTTTGTCTTGCACTCATCCTAGATCCTAACTAACTTATTACCAGTCTCAGAAATGCTACTTTAAAAAATCACAGGAATCTCATACTCAACATGCTGTTTCCTTTGTCATCACCTTTTAAAACATGTCTTTCAGTAATAATAGACAAAGACACAGGCACCAGAATTTAAAGTTCAAGTCCAGCTTTGGCTACATAAGGAGTCTTGTACAGAAGCCTCTATCTTTAGTAGCCATTCTGTATGCACATCTCCTCACAGAATATTTCTGGGGGGGGGAAACAAGTTATTAAAACACTTCTGTTAATTATTTGGATTATATATTTACATGTTTCTTCAGGATAAAGCTTGTGCTACTAAAGTACATTGCCATGAAGTCCAATGCTAAAAACAGCAACAACAACAAAAATCACTAATTTATGGTGAGCCACACAGTCATGGTGTGACAAGTGAGTCTAGCCAGAGACCCAAATCTTTCTCCCACATATTAGGCCAATGCCCAACTGTAGCTGAATAAGGCTTACCAAAATGTTCAGACTCCTCATTCCACAGTGTAATATGGTGAAGGAGTGAAAGACAAAGCACGCCCTCTCTTTAAAAAGTATTACTGAGAGTTAGGCCTCAGAGAGGAAGGCAGGACAGTTACCACGAGGTTCAGCCAGCCTCACCTGTACACTAAGTTCTAACCCCAAAATCAAACCCAACACAAACATAGCATTAACTAAAGCAACAGTGCTACCTCTCTATTTAGAAGCTGTGTACATATCTTACTCTTGTCAAAGCCTTTGCCTTTGTTCTCCTGAACTACAAGATAGAATGGAAAGTATTGCCTGGGGTCAGCTATGTATTCCAAAGCTATAATTTTTATCTTATGTTACTAAGGAAAAGAGAAAAAACAGAGCCATTTAAAAGATTCCACCCCATATCACTCTTATGAAATGTAACAGTTGAACAAACAAGTCTTGCTCTGACTGTAGGAAGTAGGACATGTTTTACCTTCCTTTTGTCAAAACACTTAATTCCATATATTGGGGAGCAGCCTACCCTGAGGATCAGTGGATTCAATTTGCACCTCTGTGTTTTGGCAATTCATCCTCAGAGTTGTGTGTTGTAGTTCATGGTCCAAAAGCTCTCAGTGAACTTTTCTCGCTGCTATAGAAGCCTGGAGGCTTCCAGTGTCCACTATTGATTTCTGCAAGAGATAAAAAAAAAAAACCTTTCATTTAGGAAGCACACCATTTTCAAGCAAGGTTTGTTTCAGGAGGAGAGAACTTCTTCTGCATGGACACTAATCACATAGGCTGGGAACAAAGGAGAAACATGAGCCGAGAGAGCAAGCTCAGTCTTTGGTTCTGGACACCAATTCTGTATGAAACTTAAGACCACACAAGTGCTTAGCAGCAGATGAGATGCTGTCCTCTCCCAATGATCTTCCAATATGACTTGGGAATACATTATGTAATTATAGGACGGAGCACGAATAAGGATACACGGTATAGGCGATTTCAGGTACTATGATATTTAGGAGTGACCAGAGAAGTAGAAACAGAACTTGGAGTTACTAGAAGCAGTTACTTTTAAGGAAGGAATGGCGTTTGGTGGAGGCATAGAGGTGAAATCCAGTTACCATGATAACAGAAGGGAATGGTGAGAATGAACAGATAAGCAGTGGATATCAATCACTCTTCTGTAGGGTCCTGTTGTAAGTAGTGAGCACAGGAGAGTGACACCTCATAAGAGACATTCATCAGCAGCATGCTTCTTCTCTATGTTGGATGAGAGAAATGATAGGACTGGAGATGAGTTGATTGAGAAGGAAGGTTTAGTGATACACCACAGGCACAGGAAAATCTCTCAGATGAGGTGAACACTTCAGGCGTTCACTGTGTATGGAACAGTCATCACCAGATTCACATTAGGGAGGCAGAAGGTTAAATATGTGGCTATGTGCAGAAGTGGTGATTTGATATGGTGACAGGACACTGAAGGAAACTGTTACCTGTTACTTGTATAATCTCAGAGCATTATAAGTTAAGACTATTAGAAGAAATTGAGAAAGAATAGTTGAAGCTTGAAAGGACAGTATTGGTAGAATTAAAATAGACTAAGTATAGGTCTACCTGATAGCACTGAATGTCTGGCTGAAATGATTATGAATTTAAAATAAAATGAACCATCATCGATGTTTTTCCTGTCTATAAGTACAGCTGCTTATGCTCAGGCAAAAAGCAGAAATGGTTTAAACATTACTCCACCACTTACCGATCCTGAAATATTTACTTAATATCTACAAGCTCCTATTTTTTAAATTTACTTTTACAGGTGTGTTTTAAGACTCAAATGAGATAATATATGTATGCTGTAGTGATTAAAAGCTCAAACACTGGAATTAGTCTGATTGAGTTTAAATCCTAACTCCTATATTAGTAAAAGAGAGACAGGTGAGACAAATAAAAGTGTGCATAAAATGATGCTTATAATTTCTACACAGAATCCAAGCTTGATATGAAGGGAAATGGGAATAGCACTGGGTATGTTAGGTTTGACTTTATGTTTAATGTTTATACCTGTGGAGTCAGGATGCCAGCACTAGGGACAGAAGGTGATCTATAAGAAAGTAGAATACTTATACTGAGATTCTGGAAGGAGTTTGTGGTCACTATTCTGAAGCTTAGAAGTAACTATCTGATGCAAGATGAGGTTGCTAAAGTAGAAATCATAGAGCCAAGTGCCCGATAGTGTCATCAGTGCCAACACTGAAATCGCCAGGGAGTCTCAGCGGCAGTGTGGCTGATAAGAAGGACAGTGAGGCATAACCTCCAGCACCCAGAGGATGGGAAGATTTATCTATGGCTGGAAGGAAGAAAGTGAATGATTTTAACATAGAACCTTCAAGGAGAAGGGTCTGTTATGAAGAAGCAAGTAAAATGGAACAAAACTTAAAACCTGGTATTAAAGAGTTGTAGGAGAAAATGATATTAGCCTGACAGAATTTAGAGAATATTGAACTGTTTGGCTCCCTAAATCTCAACAGATATCTCCCTAGGTCATAAATGACCCATGTAGTTCTACCATAATTGTAGAAAAATCAGCACGATCCTATATCTTCCATACTTTACAGGTACTGCGCATCCTCAGAAGATTCTGCAGTAAATAAATGTCAACATACACAATGACAGGCAACAAAAAATGGAGATGCTGAAGGCAAACAGCCAAAAAATATACAAAAATTAGTATATTCCTTCTGAATATGATGTCTGAGAATAGATAAAGATGGTTTGATCTCTTCTATTTCAGTTTTGCAACTTTTCCTCAATACACTCCATGAAAAGAGAGACCTGCAGTTTCTTCCATAGGAGCAAAGATGAACAGATTTAAGATATAGTTTTATTAGTCTTATAATATGCTCAAGAAGACTGCATTTTTACCACGGGCATCAAAGTGGTACACAAGCTATTTTAGCAACATGGATGCTAAAGTAGGGACCATGTGAGTTTGATGCCAACAATGCTTCATTGCAAGACTCTGTATTAAAATTGCAGCAAAGCCTATAAAGATAAAAGAAGCTTAAATAACACTAAGTAGATTGGGCCAGAAAAGAAAGTCCCCCTACCACATAATAAAACACTAAACATACAGAACAAAGTAACAATATTAAAACCTTGAAAGGAAAATGGTCAAGTACCATATAAAAGCAGACCTACTAGAATTATACTGAACATCTCAATGGAGACTCTACAAGAAAGAAAGACTGAACAGATGTCTTATGGACTCTAAGAGGCCACAGATGCCACCTCAGACTACTATCCCCAGCAAAACTTTAAGTCACCATAGATGGAGGAAACAAGACAAGGTCAAATTTAAACAATATAATCTACAAATCCAGGCCTATAGAAGGTAATAGAAAGAAAACTCCACTCCCAAAAGGCTAATTACACTCATGAAAGCATGAGAAATAAATAATTGCACACAAGCAAAACCAAAGAAACAAAACAGGAGGAATTAATAATCATTAGTCATTAATATTTCTCACAATATCAATAGAATCAGTTCCTCCAATAAAAAGACATAAGCAAGCAGAACAGATGAGAAAACAGGATCCATAATTCTGTGGCACACAAGAAGCATACCTCAACATCAAAGATAAACATTACCTTAGAGTTAAAGGTTGGAAAAATATTTCCAAGCTAAAGCACCCAAGAAGCAAGCTGATGTAGCTATTCTAATGTCTAAAAACATAGATTTTCAACCAAAATTAATGCCAAAAATAATGGAAAAGGAAACGTCATACTTACATTTAAAAATCCACCAAGATGACACTTCAGATCTGAATATGTATGCCCCAAATAGGGCATCCACATTTGTAAAAAAATTATTAAAGCTCAAATCACACTTAAAGCCTCACATATTAATAGTGAGAGACTTTAACTCTCCACTGTCACCAATAGACAGGTCATCAGAACAGAAACTAAACAGAGAAATATGAAACTTACAGATGTCATGACTCAAACAGACCTAATAGATATCTACAGAACATTTCAGCCAAACACAAAAGAATATACCTTCTTCTCAGAACCTTACAGAATATTCCTCCAAATTGACCATATACTCAATCACAAAGCAAGCTTCAATAATACAAGAAAATTGAAATAACACCCTGTGTCCTAACAGACCACCATGGACTGAGTTTCAACAACAGAAAAAACAAAAAGCCAACAAACTCAGACACTGAAAAACACTACTGAATGACTACTGAGTCAAAACAGACATAAAGAAAGAAATTAAAGACTTTCTAGAATTCAATGAAAGTAAAAAACATAACATACCCAAATTTATGGGACAGAGTGAAAGCAGTGCTGACAGCAAAGTTCAAAGTGGTAGGTGCCTTCATAAAGGAATTAGATCTCACGCTAGCAACTTAACAGCATGCCTGAAAGCTCTAGAATAAAAAGAAGCAAAACATCCAATATAAGTTGATTATAGGAAATAATCAAACTGAGGACAGAAACCAGTAAAAAAGAAACAAAAAGAATAGTACAAAGAATCAGTCAACATAGAATTAGTTCTTGGAGAAAATCAACAAGATAGACATACCCTAATCCAAACTAACTAAAAGGAAGAGATGGGATATCCAAATTAACTAAGTCAGAAATGAATGGGAAAATATAAAAACAAACACCAAGGAAACCCAAAGAATCATTACTTCAAAGACCTGTACTGCACAAAATTGGAAAATATAAAAGAAATGGACAATTTCTTTCATAGATACCATTTACTAAAGTTAAATCAAGATCAGACAAGCAAGCATATAGGCCTATGCCCACTAAAGAAATAAAACTATCATTTAAAAAAATCTTCCAAGCAAAAATGCTTCTCAACAGCCCATAAAGCTTCTCCAAAACTTGACCACATATTAAGAAATAAAACAACTCTCAAAGAATGTAGGGAAATTTAAATAACTTTTGGTACTCTACCTGACTACAATAGAGCATAGCTAGCTATAAAGAGCTGTAGAAACTACAGAAAGCATACAATTCATGGAAACTAAATAATACACTACTAAATGACAATTGAGTCACTGAAGAAATTAAAATTAGTTTTCTTTATCCTAGAACTTCATTTTATCCTACAAAATCCTTAAATGAGATCCTTAATGAATCCTTAAAATAAAAACAGTCCTAAGAGGAAAGGTTATGGGTCTAGACACCAACATTCAAAATTTTGACTGACCAATCAATGACTGACCTTAAGGCTTGGGGAAACAAGGGCAAAATAGCCCTCAAAGAAGCAGATGGAAAGAAACAATCAAAATTAGAGCAGAAATGAATTAAATAGAAACCAAAAACACAAAGAATGAAACAAAAACAAAAAAACAAAAACAAAAAAAGATGGTTCTTTGAAACTATCAACAATGTTGACCATTCCTAAACAATTATAACCAAAAGAAAAAGAGAGAGCACCAAAATTAATAAAATTAGAAATAAAAAGGGAGATATTACAATAGGTAGTAACAAAAATCAGAAATCCATAAGGGTATACTTTAGAAACCTCTATTCCACTACATTGGATACTCTAAAAGAAATGAATGAATTTTTAGATACATATGCTATAGAAAATTTAAACTATGAAGAAAAACATAATTTAGACCAGAAGTTCTCAATCAGTGGATCTCACTCCTCTGAGGGTCACATATCATGTATCCCCTTATATCATGTGTTTACATTATAATTTTTTAACACTAGCAAAATTACAGTTATTGGAGAAGTAGCAACAAAATAGTTTTATTATTGGGGTCATGACAATATGAGGGACTGTATCAAAAAGGTCACAGCACTAAGAAGATTGAGAACCACTGCTTTAGACAGGTAGCCACCACCAAGATTAAAGCAGCAATAAAATGTTTCCCCACTGATATAAGGCAGGGCCAGTTGGGTTTGCTGGAGAGTTCTACCAGAACTTCCAAGAATAATTGTGGTTTGTGCTGTTGTGTTGCCAAAGTTTTTTTTGTTTTGTTTTGTTGTTTTTCATTTGTTTGTTTGGTTGGTTGTTGGTTGGTTTTGTTTGTTTTGTTTGAGACTGGCCTGGAAATCTCCATGTAGACCAGAGTGGCCCAAAACTTCTTGATATTCCCTGACTCTGCTTACCAAATAGTGAGATGATAGGCAGAAGGCCCACAGCTCCTGCTCTGTACCCCAGTATGTAATAGTTAACCAAAAAGAGAAGGAAAGGGGAATAATAAAAATCACAACTCTGCAGTTATTACTACTTGGCAAGCCTACCTCTGGAGGTTTATCTCAGTGGATAAAAGTAAAAATCTTAAATGAGGTATTTGCACTGTTTTGTTCATTATATATATATTTTCCACAATAGTTAAAATTTGGAAATATGCTAAATGACAAACAAGGAAAGGAGGGGAATAGAAATTGTGATATTTCTATTATTTTTATAGAGATAAGCTATTTAATCTTATCTATATAATCTTACACATACTCTCATATAAATACGTCATGTTTATTTTTGAAAAGGAAGGACACCTTGTTGCCTTGAACATGAGTGAATCTGAACGACATCATACTTATTAATTAAAACAAATCATATCAAGAAAAACAAGTAATTTATAACCTTACATACATAGAGAAGCTGAAACAACAAAACTGTAGGAGCAAAAAGGTGGTTGCTAAGGTCCAAGAGAAGTGAGACACAGGAGAGGTTGTTCAAGGAATATGAAGTACCAGTTACAGAGCACAAATACAGTTTACTGTTTTGGTGCAAAGGAGAGTGAGGATAGTAATAATACCTTATCATATTTAAAATTCCTTAGCTGAATAAATCACAACTCTTCTCGTCACAGACAAATATGTGACATGGCAGAACGTTAATGAGCTTATGTGGACAATTTCATCATTCCACCAAGTTCAAGGTATTGAATATATGCAACTTTACAGCCCCAAGAAAGCAGACAACTACTACACTCCCCATAAGTCCTGCCTTGCTAAGTACAAAGACACAGATACTTCATATGTGTTTACACACTTAAGAATAACAAACTGTTATGCATTTCAACTGAAGCACATCCTTGGGGTCTTGAGATCCGTCCTTCTCTATTACCATGGCTTCTGTGCTAACCAGATCAGAGAAACTATCCTTTGTTTTCTTCTGTTGGGAAGAGTTTACATTTGCCACTGGCACTAATCAAGTGGTGTTGAAATGATATAAAAACAATCTCGATAAGGTTTTTAAAATATCCATTGAAGCTATTTCACATCTGGAAGGGCTAAATTGAGGCAATCTTTACAGGAAAATTAAATCACCAAAAATAATATGATAATAAACCATTGCAACACACATTGCAGCTTTCTATCAATGATGATAAGCTAATGTGAGAAGAGCAGAAGTCTCAGCTCTGTAACCATTCAGGATGAAATAAATAAAAACTCACGACAGAACAAATTAAGGAGTGAACAATTTAATACCATAATTAGCAGTGAGAAATGTAAAAATTAGTAATTATTGAAGAAACCATATGTTTAATGTATTAACTGTAGCTATTAAAACTATATTATATTATTTTGTCAGATTATGTAATGAGCAAGATTTTTTTCCAGAGTTTAAGCTACTTCCTAAGAGGGAGGAAGATTAGGTTGGAGGGAAGGCTCATTATTCAGGGCCATAGTTTACTGTACATTAGGTCTGCATTATTCTTTGCACATTGGGAGGTCGGCTTCAATTGTAAAAATAGGATTTTAAAAGTGCTTGATGAGGTATCCAAAGCATCAGGAAATGTAAGGTCAGTAAATAAATCTAGAGTCACTATTTGCAGCATAGACATGTGAGATTTCAGGAGGTGAAGTTTGCAAGCTTTGGGATAGCCTTACAGTCCCTGAGGCACTGCTCCACCCATGCGCAGAGACCCCCAGACAACTTCACACCGCTCACAGGAGTATATGCCAGGTGAAGCCATCCAACTCATGACCTAGAAATTACAGGAACAGCTAGGACAGTGGGTCACTTAAAATAACTAGAATTGTCCTAACCTCCCATGGCTTATTATGAAAAAGAGTCATATAGAGACATGTATTAATTAATCACAAAATATTCATTACTTACATGTAGTAGGACTGTGCTTATCTATAGATTTATTTGTATACATATGTGCATTGCATAAGGTACTTACATTTTATTAAGGAACATATTAATATATCTATAACCTAGAATGTGCATGTACCAAAAATGAGTGTACATTGACATAAATGAATGAAATCTATATGTGAATGTCCATTACTTTTCTTTTTTTTCATTTCTTAAAAATTTTTATTTTTTAAAAATATTTTATTAATTTATTCATATTACATCTCAATGGTTATCCTTTCCCTTGTATCCTTCCATTCCTCCCTCCCTCCCACTTTCCCCTTACTCCCCTCCCCTATGACTGTGACTGAGGGGGATCTCCTCCCCCTGTATATGCTCATAGGGTATCAAGTCTTTTCTTGGTAGCCGGCTATCCTTCCTCTGAGTGCCACCAGTCTTCCCCATCAAGGGGACGTGGTCAAAAACGGGGCACCAGAGTTTGTGTGACAGTCAGTCCCCACTCTCCACTTAACAGTGGAGAATGTCCTGTCCATCAGCTAGATCTGGGTAGAGGTTGATAAGGAACCTTGGCCAAGGCAACTTATTACAGAAAGATGTTGCTCGGGTCTTCCAGTTCCTAAAGATAAGTTGATGGCCACCACTGTGGAAAGCATGGCAGCAGGCAGGCAGGCCTGACATTGGAGCCATAGCTAAGAGCATATACCTTGGTGTACAAGCATAGGGAAGAGAGCTAACTGGAAATGATGTGGGTGTCTACAATCTCTAGACCAGTTCACCAGTAACACATTTCCTATCAAGTCATGCCTTCTAATCCTTCCCAAACCGTTCCACCTGTGAGGGACCAAGTGCTCAAACACCTGAACCGATAGGGCCATTCTCACTCAGATCACCACAGGGACCAAAAATTATGGAAAATTCAGTAAAACCCTCTCTGAGGAGGTCAGATTAGCAGCGCCTGAAAGAAGCAGCAGCCTTCACAGAGTGTCTAGGAAAGAACATTCCAGAGAGGTTAGAGTAGGTGATGGAAAATCTGGACAATGCGAGAAACAATTTTTAAAAAGTGTGCCAAGAGAGGCCCATTTCAGACACTACTAATGATATTCCGCTATACTTTCAGACAGGAGTCTAGCCTAACTGTGATCAGAGAGGCTTCACCCAGCAACTGATGGAAACAGATGTAGAGACGCCCAACTGAACATTAGATGCAGCTTTAGGAATCCTGTGGAAGAGGGGAAGGAAGGAGCCAGAGAGGTCAAAGACACCACAAGAAAACACAGGATCAACTAAGCCGGGTCCGTGGGGACTCACAGAGACTGAACTGCCACCCAGAAATCATGTATGGGACAGACCTAGGCCTTCTGCACACATGTTAGAGTTATGCATCTGGGTCTTCATGTGGGACTCCTAACAGCAGAAACAGGCGCTGTCTCTGACTCTGTTGCCTGCCTTTGGGTCCCTTTCCCCTAACTGCACTGGCCTCAATAGAAGAAGATCTGCCTAGTCTTACTGTAACTTGATATGCCAAGGCTGGATGAGATCCATGGGAGGAGAAGTGAGTCTGTCCCAGGGGTGAGGGGTGAGGGGTGTGGGGGGTAGGGGGGAGAGGAGAGATGGGCTGGGAGGGAGGGACTTGAAGAAGAGGAGGGAAGCAAAGTTGCAATCAGAATGCTAATTAATTCATGAATAGAAATGTTGAGGAGTGGAAGGCACATGTATTGCCCTGTGCAGCACTCTATATCTCTTAGCAGAACTGAAGTATAACATAATGCTTTTCAAAAGAATGAACTAAAAACACTTTATGTAAACTTTTGGGTGATATCATCAGGAAACTGGAAAATAATTTTCTGACTAAAATACTTTTAAAATTCCTTGTTTAAAAAAGTCTAATAACTTAGGGAACAAGGGAGCTTTCACATATGCATGCTCCAGTTGAACAATAACAAGAAAAAAATCAACAGAGCCTGAACATAAAATAAACATTTGGAATCAATTAGTTTGCAAACAGTAACATTAATGAGTATGTCTGTGTGTTTGTGTGTGCACGCACAAATACACACGCACATGCATGCAAACGAGCTAACCAATATGCAGTTTAAAGCATTCCAAACAAGGCCAAGTATGATGGTTGTAACCTGTCATCCCAACACTTGGAACACATAAGAGGAAGACATCGCAGGGGCTAAGGCCTCCTCAGTTACACAGTCAGTATTATGTCAGTCTGGATTGCATGAGGCTCAATTTCAAAGCAAATCAAACCACTCCACTTTTTTTTTTTTTCATGAAGCCCTGTGTTCTCTGCAACTGATCTCTAAATTACAACAGTTCTATTGGGGTTAAGAGTAGATTTTATTTCTAGCAATATCTGTAAATTTTGTGATACAATGTTTGTTTTACTATGTTCTGTGTCCATATGAATCCTTTGCTGCCCTTTGCTGCTGATCTATGCTTCACTGGACACAGAGAGCCCACCTTCTGAATTCACACACTAGGCATTGATAGGCATTGTCATTGTTTATACCTTTGCTCTACTCAGCATAATAATTCTATAAGCATTAAAAAATAAGTATTATGTGGACATAAGTAGGAAAAGAAGCATTTTGTCAGTCATACATCGCCTATGATTAATAATTTTAAAATACTCTAAAGTTTGAATTATATATCTTTAATTTCTTGGTCAGAGATCAATTGTATTGAATAATTATAGCTTGAGAGACTATTGGCATTCTTAATGATATTCATATATTACTTATTTTATTCCATCTTGACACTTTAACTAACTTAACTAGATCCTCCCTTGGTAAGAAATCAGTAACTCCTAGCATTTGTGTGCAAATTTAAGATGGTGATATAAAGTAGTTAATATATAGGAGGCTCACGTGACCAATGTATAATGTTGAATTCATAGTATTGACATAAGACCTGTCACAGAAAACATTTATTCCTATTATGGAACTAAGGCTTTTAAAAGTCCATTGAGTTTACATATTTACCTTTTACAGTCCACATTCCTCTACTTTTAGATCCAAATCATAAGGTTTCCTTTCCATTAAGAAATGTTTCCACAATGCTAAATATTTTTTATCTTCCCCTCATCTAAGTCTGAGAAATGGACTTTGCAGTGATACTTTTAGATCTCAGTAATTTTAAAGATAAATGAAATGCTAAGTGGAGTCCGATAGCAAAGGGTGGCAGGGATGATGAGGACAATGTGCAATGACTTTCTATATGAGGCAGAAACATGCACAACGCATGAAGAAAAAGGAGCTAAAAATATCTATGTTGTCATAAAGGAAAGCAGAGCCAAAGCAATTCGTCTGCGCTCCTTTCCCATCTGTGTGGCTCCTTCACTTAAACAGCCAACGTCAATGAATCTGATTTGCTTTCCTGCTATAAAAGTGGTGGCTTAGCTAGTAGCTATGCTAAGATGTCTAGATAAAGACATCTTTACGTAAATACTGTATGAATCTCTGTTTAACACATATGCTTCGTACGTGTGACTTTTTTTTTTTTACACACACCCTGTCTTCATATCTTCAGGTAAGCTGTGAGCTCTTGACAGATACCTGAGGAAGAATGTTCACTAAAGCACAGGGATTTATGCTTTACCTTGACACATATATATCCCTGATCAGAGAAGAACTGTATGGACTATGGTCATCGTCCATGCTATAGGAACTAAGAGACTAAAACAATTTGATTTTGTCCAGTGTTGCTAAGTGTAGTGCTCCTCATGAGGAGGAGCTAATCATTGTGTACAGAGAGCCTTTCCCTCAGACTAGTGTTTCAACCAGCTGACCAGTTTGCTGTAAACATTTGCCCTGGCTAGAGTTTCCTACTCCTGGATAATTCTCTGCCTGGCAACAAGACGACAAAAGCACAAAGCCAAAATCTCCTTATGTGGGCATAGCTGCCTCTCATGGCACAGCCAATTTGGATCCTCTCCATTGGCAGGGATGTCCCAGAGGCAGCCAATTTTAGTTCAGTCTCTTTTAAAACTATGGATTGTAAACAAACAGTAGGATTTTCCACCATGGAAGAGAGCATAATGAAAAGAAGAGATGAGGTAACTAAAGCTAGCCACTAGTTCACCAGAAGACAAGGAGAGTGAAAAATCAATTAGAAAGTCCCCGCTACTCTAGAATACACCAGATAGTGCCTAGGGTTCACAAACTTACTGTAGTCTGTCTTCCCTTTTTTCCTACTCTCTTAATTTCCATGTCTCTTTTTTTTCCTGGCCTTTCATATGAAGCAGTAGGTCAAAGCAAAGACAAAGTCAATGAGTGCATGTGGAGTTGCAGTAAGGGAGCTGCAGATTGCATGGTTTGCAGAGAGTTCGTGTTTTCAGGGATTTTACAAATAGGTCTACCAGACTATCTTGAAGAATCACAGTTGGTTAGATTCAGTAGAAGTTAAGGAAGTTCCCGTCACATCCTCTATATGAATCATGCCTTCTGGAATCCAGCTCAGCAGCAACATGCATGCGTTACTTGCTGCTATGCAAGCGGCATCAGCAGATCATGAAATTATCCGTGTGGTCAAGGGGGGAAATTAGAGGCTTTGTTTCTAGCTAACTGTGGGTCCTTCTTGAATTTGGTGAGTCCTGGCTTCCTCTTAGACAAATAGGAATCATAATAATAGGTACTGAGGATACGTTTTATACATTATAAGAGCTAATAAGTTTCAATACTAAATATGAAGCTATTATTGTTAGTCATATCATTAATTTATTAGTGATCTAATAATAACCATTTATTATTATACTGTCAATGTCAATATTAAATTACTGATAACTGATTCACAATAGTGTCATCAAAAAATGTTCCTTAGTAATTGCATGGTGAATTAGGGTTCTTTTCGCTCTACAGCTTCTTCACTACTTGGCAAGTTTCTTGATAATAGACATAATGAATAAGCCATTATGGTATCTCAAAGTAGTTTCCATTTGTATTTGTTTCATGGCTGGTGATACTGATAACTATTTTAAATGATTATTGGCCTTTTGTGTTTATTTTGAAAAGTATCTATTCAATTAATTTGCCTATTTGTTGATTGGCAGCTTTGTTTCCTTGGTATTTAAATTATGTAGTTCTTTGTAAATTATAGATCAGACTTTTTCAGATATGACGCTTGGTGGGAGCAGGTAGGTGCAGTCATCCTTTGGTCAGTGTTCTGAGTGCTCAGGCAAAGAACACATGCTCTGGAACAGCTTCAGAGAGCTTAAAGAACCAGTTCCTTTTTGCGGGGAGGTGAGTATTTATGCTCCTGGGAAGGTGGTCAGTTGTTGGAAGTTGGTCTGATATATTTTGACGCTGATTACTGCTTGCTGTCTCTGTGCCCCACCTTGTACCTTGCTTAAGAGCCTAACATGTTTGACCAATAAAAGGCCATCACACCTAGGCAGGGCTAATGGGATAGGGATGGCTAAGGTTTCCTGGCTTTGGGAGACAAAGAGAATCTTGGGAGGAGAGAGAGCAGAGGAGAGGAGAGGATGAAGAAGGATGTGCTACGGGTTAGGTGGAGGAGAAGCCATAGCCAGCGTGGATGGAGATTTGGCCTGGATGATGATGATTAGCAAGTATTTGGGGTTATGGGTGGGAGGTACCTGGATAGAAATTATTAGAAGCAGATGGCATAAGAAGTAGTTTAGGGGATTAATATCCCTTCCCCAGGTTAACTAAGGCCATTTAAAAATATAACAGGTATCTGTGTCTTGATTGATTTTAGCAAGTTAGAAAATACCACTATAATAACCATTATAGGCTTAATAATAAACATTATTAGGCCATACTGATAAATTAACCACAACAGCCAGTGTCTCTGGGGTAAGGTTTATGTGGCCCTGTATAATTGGACAGGGCAGCGCTGTTGGAAGATACTTCATCTGCATACTGAGGGGCTGGGGTGGGTGGGGAGCATCAGGGGAAAGATCTTAGAAGGTCAAGCAAGAAGTGAAATCTGGTTAATTGGCAGGGTAATAAATTCTTACTAGGATTGTTAGTGGAACAAAGGACTTTATGGTGCCAGGTTGTTGGTCAGGAGGGATCCAATGCCAACAGTCCTCACCTGAAGTTTCCAGGATTGGTGCTGCCTTGACCCATCCCTGACCCTTCCTCCTGGGCCGTTATGGTCCCAAATATATGAATACTATTCAGCTTGAAATAAAAATCACAAAAATTTCAAGAAAAATAAATAAACTTAGAATCCTAGCCAAAGAGATTTGTGTGTGTGTATGTATGTGTGTGTGTGTGTGTGTGTGTGTGTGTGTGTGTGTGTGTGTGTAGTAAGGAAGGGACAGTTGTAGATGCTGAGTAAGGTTTGAGTGTAGTTAATGGACACTTGAGTCATAAAGCAGTTTGTGGGCTACTTGTTTATCTGATTTTAATTCTGAAATGGCCTTTTCAACATTAATTTTGTTGATAGATAAGTGTAAAAAGATATAGCCAATAGTGAAAGTATAAAGTCCAGTGTGAGGCTCCATAGCTTTAGAAAGACTGTTGTAAATGTATACATATTCATTGAAATATATGGACTTTGGGTCTGATTTTGGTGAATGATGTTTTTATTTGAAGTTTTTCATAATAGGACTTAATAAATCTTAATAATATAGAGTCCTGGCCTGTAAATATACTCAGAAGTCAGAAATAGGCTAGTCTTCATGAATTTAAAGCCAGTCTTAACTACAACACAACTTCCAGGCCAGCCAGACCTGTAGTGAAACTGTGTCTCAAAACAATTCATTAATACATTAAAATTAAAACAAGTAAACCCTTCAATGTACTTGGCACTGTCAATTATGTTACAACAAATAAAATATTCACATTTTACTACCCATACTTTTATGTGATATGAATTAACATGCCTCTAAACATGTCAGAATCATTTTCTATATATTTGTATATCATTGATTGCAGAAGCATTTATATGTTGCTAGAAATAAAATTATACTTTTTATCTTAGATTTAGTTATTTAGATTACAAAATAAAAATACTTGGTGGAAATGTCCCCCACTCAAAAGCTCTGTTACTCTTAATGATCTCATGTAAGAATCCCATACATACACATACATACATACATACATACATACATACATACATACATACATATGTACATACATACATGCAGATCACAGGCTGGTGATCACTAAGGTTAGTTGAGGTCTAGGTGAGTGGGGAACCTTGACCTATAGCTCTGCTACCCAAACAGACATGCTTACCTGCTCTTTCCAGGATATTAGAAAAGCATTGATGACATTTTATGAGGCAAATGGAAATGGGATAGACAATCCTCGTGCATTTATTAAGCACTTGGATCTGATGCATGACAGCTGCTTAAAACTCAAAGAATGATCACAGGCTTTTCAGAGGAAGAGGACATAAGAGTTATGTCTGGGTGCAGGCTCGTACTTCAGCAAGTCAATGTGTTTAAATCAATGAAAAACAATCCTGCAATTGTGTCTGCTAAAAACAGAAAGCAATGCAAGATGACATACAGTATATCAAGCTGTTCAAATCATTCATGGCAGAATGGCAAGATATATATCCATTAAAATCAAATAGTTGTTTCAATGTATGTTGGCCAACAGAGATAAATAGCATCTCTCTGAAGCAAATGTAAAAGTATTTCTCGCCTCAGAATTTTGGACCCTATAATGTTCTCAACCACAATTACATCTTGCTTATTTGGGAAATTTCCACTTTCTACCTTCATTTAGAAAATTCTTAGTCCATCAAAATCATTTTGTACTTCAACTGAAAGGAATATGCATTAAGCATTAAACTATTCACATTTCTATAGCTGGCTTTCTGATGGTCTCATTCATATTCATAAGTTGATCATATTAAATGAGTTGAACAAGAATGACTAAAATATGTGGAATGCAAAGGCTATTCTCATCGTAGAATTAATCATCAATACAAGTAGTTGGTTTAAAATTAATGCTAGGACTAAAAGTATAATTGCCTAGGAGAAGCTATATGAGATTTATCTTTGCTGATTTTTTTTCTCATCAACACTGCCATTAACAAACTTGAAAAGGAGAACTTTCATACTTAAAATATTGGATATGACATTAAAAATTATGAACTATGCAGTCATTTTATTTGAAATAAATAGAAAATACCTGATTCTTACTATTGTTTTAGGAAAATCACATAGGATAATAAAGACTTTAAATGGCCAGTGTTTGTTTTGGATAATACTCTATGTATCTCTAGATCTTCATAAATGACCTTATCATTAGCAAGCTCCAACATACTACTATGGTTAAAAAGACACTGTGAAATACTTAAAGGAATACAACTTCTTTGTTAAATAATCCATCAGCAATCATGTCTCTGTTTCTTCATTTTGAAATTGGAAGTGTGGCCTGATACCTGGGTTATAATATAAAATATCAGCCAAGCACATCAAATATTAGAAAACAGCAAAAAAGTAAATTTCATATTATCCTCTCAAAGTTAATATTGATGTACAATACTCTATCCCAGGTGTTTTCTCTAAATTTCCTAAAAATTTATTTTCAATATTCAAAATTCTATAGCTAAACTAATTGCCATTTATCCTCAATATCATAGTATTGAAGGTGCCTACGCCAAGATTCAACTCACATATGCCTAGCCCTCAAAGCCTGTGTCCATAACAATGACTATATGTGTATTTTTTGTCCCTAGACATGTTTCTTCTTCCATTCGTGTTTACAAAATAATCCTATGTGACCTGGTCAAGCTTAAATCCTAGGGATGTCAACCTCTGAACACACACACACACACACACACACACACACACACACACACACACACA
>OU015758.1:32124304-32148526 GCA_907169655.1 Acomys percivali
ACACACACACACACACACACACACACACACACACACACACACACACAAACACACACACACACACATATACACAGAGAGAAAGAGGTGGGGGGGATGGAGGGAGAGAGGGAGAGAGAGAAACAATAGATTCCTGTCCTATGTAAAATAACGTTTTAAATTCCAGCACTAGTATACCAATGTCCTACTTGGCATGACCTTCCACAGCACCCTTACTACTATCTCCTCTTCTTTCAGAAAGAGTTAGCCTCTGAGCCAGGTGTGGTGGCGCACACCTTTAATCCCAGTAGATGGGAGGCAGAGGCAGGCAGATTGGTGTGAGTTTGAGGCCAGCCTGTCTACAAAGTGAGACCAGGATAGCCCAGACTACACAGAGAAACCTTGTCTTGAAAAAACAAAAACAAAAAGATTATCAATACTGTTGTTTTTCCTACCAGCTTAATTTCCCCACATTGCTTACGGCTAACTCTGCTTTATTGTTCACACCTTAATTTTGGTGCCACCTTCCCCTGAAAAAATATTTCTGATTCTCAAAAGTGAAATTCATTACTTCATTCACCAAACCCCAAACACTACAGTTTCATGGAAAATAAATAAATGATTCAGAACTGAAGTGAGCCATTGTGTCTGGGACATTTGGACTGATCACCTACAAGAGGGTGACTTTACAGATGTTGATAGTGAGCCCCAAGTTAATTATGGAATTTGTAAGTATGTAGCACCACATCAAAACCCACATGTAAAAGAAAAGATCTATGCTAGAACTAAGACATCTCCCCAATGGATTACATTTCTGCCCTTTACTATCCAGTTAATTTCAAGGCAGTAAAGTTATCTGAATCTTATTTCATAAGCTTGGAAGAGAAGAGCAGAGCTGAAGATAGAGAACAACTTCAGAGTGCCCCAGCTTCTGTCCTAAGAAGCATTTTTGCATTAACTAGTGAGACATGATGGAAGCTTACTGTTTCTTAGAAAAAGTCAAGTGCTGACAGAAGATGGCCATCTGTTCTTCACATTGCTAGAGCCAGAACAAAAGGAAAAGAATAAAGTGTAGTGCAGAGGGTTTAGATTAGCTCTGAGGAAAGATGCCTACACAGGAAAGTGAGTTGTTATGCAGCAAGACAAACTCAAGAAGGAGCTAACTTGAAAGTTTTAATATGGAAATTGTTAGAATTCAATCAAATTTATAACCCAAAAATGTTTAAGCAAGATTTGTGTTATGAATTCATGGAAGTGATGGTCATGATGTTAATTTGATATATTAAATAAAGACAGTCAAGAGAACTTATGTATTAAGAATTCAGGGTAAAATTATATTATAGGACATGTGTCACGCACACAGGCTTACTTGTACATGCGTCAGCAAAGTGGTCAACTTGACCATCTAAGTTGTTCTGTCTGCTTGCTGACATCACATAGAAACAATACATGCATATCACAGAATCATCAGATTGGAGAATGTCTACTGGTGTGCAAGGAAAAAAATATGAGCAGAAAACATAAAGTAAGAAGGAATGGCGTTCAACTTTGTTCAAACTTGCAAAACTTCTCCATACTGTTCTACTTGTAGGTGTCTAGGACCCTCTGGATCCTTCTACTTTGCTATTCTCCCATGTTTCTCTCATCTAGAGTCCCA
The DNA here is from genome assembly GCA_907169655.1 of Acomys percivali. NCBI lineage: Eukaryota > Metazoa > Chordata > Mammalia > Rodentia > Muridae > Acomys > Acomys percivali. The sequence continues at coordinate 32,125,938 of OU015758.1, forward strand.
ATAGGATGTCCTCCCCTCTGTCCCAGTTTCCTGGTAAGTGAAGACTTTCATGAGACATGCCCCTTGGGCTAGTATGCAGATATAAGTGAGTATATACCATTTGAGTCTTTCTGTTTCTGGGTTAACTCACTCATTATGATCATTTCTAGCTCAATCCACTTGTCCACAAATTTCCGGAATTTCTTGTTTTTAATAGCTGAGTAGTGTTGCATAGTGTATATGTACCACAGGGCTCCCACTCAAACTATGGCACCAGCCAAGGACAATACAGGCCGTAAACTTCAAACCCCTACCCAGATCTAGCCAATGGACACGACATTCTCCACAGTTGAGTGGAGAGTGGGGTATGACTTTCACACATACTCTGGTGCCTCATATTTGACCATGCCCCCTGGAGGGGGAGACCTGGTGGCACTCAGAGGAAGGATAGCAGGCTACCAAGAAGAGACTTGATACCCTATTAGCATATAAAGGAGGAGGAAGTCCCCCTCAGGCACAGTCATAGGGGAGGGGAGTAAGGGGAAAATGGGAGAATAGGGGGAAACTGGGAGGGAGGGAAGAATGGGAGGATACAAGGGATGGGATAACCATTGAGATGTAACAAGAATAAATTAATTAAAAAAAAAAACTTCTCCATACAAGAGTCTCTCCTTCATGAAACAGTTTTTTAAATGTACAGTAAACGTCCAACCTTCTGAAGTGTCTGGGATCCAAATTTTTCTTCTCTCCTACCAAGTTCTCCAAGTACAGTTCATGCACATCCAAACCAGTGCCCCAAAGAGTGCCTCACTGGTTTCACAGGCCACCCCCAGCTAAGAGTCTATGCATATTGATTTTCAAGCTCTGTAAGCATCATTTCTTTGCAAGACTTTATTCTCTAAAAGGGGTTTTAGGACACTGACAAGGAAATATCTTATCCTATCCTATGCCAAACTTCAAACAAGTACAGCCAGTCCTCATATCATAAATGTTTTTAAACTGTGTGTATTCTAAATTCATACAAAATGTAAGAATATTTCCTTTTTTCTTTTTTGTAAGAATATTTCTTCATGAATATTTCCTAAGTAACACACCATAGTAGCATTCACATCGTAGTAGGATGACCCATCCACGATTCAAACAAAAATATTTATGTTATCTGCCCTTGCTAGATGCTGTCTTACATAATGTTGTCTTGTATTCATAGAATTTGAGGATTCTACAACAATGCTCTGTGAAGACTAAGAAAGTAGAGTAATTAACTCACATTTTTACATGTAATTTATGACTGAAGGACAAATAATGTTCATCAGGCATTATGAAAGAAGTTGCCTAAATGGTCATTGTTGTGGAAACACACTGTCTAGAAAGTACATTGCTGGTGTACATTGTAGGCAAGTCTGACAATGCTCATCTCACTGTGAACCATTCTGAAAAGCCTTCACTCTCAGTACACAATTGAGACTGGGCTTTGGAGACATTTTTATTTAATGATAATTTTTATTGTTTTGTTTTCAATTTTGTCTATTTTCCAAACAATTTGTTTATGGAAGTAATAGTAGTTAAAAATAATTCATAAAAATTGAAAATTTATTATAGTAATAGTGGATAAGAATATCATGTCATATGCCCAAAGCATAAACATTGAAATGATAAAGATAACAAGCAATGAATTCAACAAAGAGTTTGTATATGTGTGTGTGTATGTGTGATAAAACAAAGATGTATATCAAAGATATATATGCTGCACTTAAATATAATGGTTGAAATATAGTTCCATTAACAATCTTTCCTCAGTTTAATGTTTGTAAATTGAACTTCGTGTTTGCATAGTGCTTTTGTTTGAAGGTTTAATGTTATAATGATGTAAATTTATTCTTTACTTATGTTTGTACAGTTTTAATTGTAACTTGAGGGGTTTCTTAAGTATATTGCATGTTTTCCTTTAAAAGGTGTGGCATAGTATCTAAAATTAAGAAGCACATATTAAAAGAAAAGAGACTTGATGGCTACATGACAATATCCTTTATTAACTCTGCAAGTAGTTATCAGTATTTTTAAGGCATTCTTACTGCGTCTTCCTACTACACTGAAAGTATCCATAAGACTCTATTGCCAAGGAGACCATACTTTGGTCACAGGACATGGAGAAACATACATGAGGATAAAGGCAGCACAAACTGTGGTCTGGCTCATTTTAAAAGAGAAAAGGAGAACATCTACTTGGGAAGTGACTGTTGGGGTGTTTCACCAGGAGTTAATCTGGAAGTAACATAGGGAGTGGAGTAGAAAGGAATGTAATCAAAATGTATTGTATGTGCGTATGAAATTTTCAAATAATTAACCAAAATGTTATACTAAAAACATCCTAACTCAGGCTATTCACCAGTGTGGTCTGCTTCACCATCGTTTGGTCCACTCTTCTACACCAATGCTGCTAATAAACCACACATTTAAGGGGAGAGTGAAATTTTCAATGCAACTTCACCCGGTGCTTGAGAAACATAGATTTACTTGATTTTGCTTAATTCTGGCACAGTCAAACAGGTGCCGATGCAAAGAATCCATGACCCACACTAAAAGACTCTTGTCTTAGCCTACTGTCATGGACAGAGTATGTTGTGTTTCTTGTGGTTTTGTCATGTTCATAAAACATCATATACATGGACTGGATTGAGAGCTACAAGTGGAAGTGGTTAGCCTGCTCCTGAATATGACGTGATGGTCCTTGGTATTTAGTCAGATCAGGAACTGAACATATAATCTTCAAATTTTACCTATATTTCAGGTATTTCTGTTATATAGAATCTTTGTTAAGCCAAAAAAAAACAAGAAACTAATCTCTCAGCTCTGAAAATGTATTACCTTAGGTCATTCCTGAGCTACCTCCCTCCACAAAGGTTATCCACTTGCTTTCTCTTGCCCTCAGATCCCTCACGTGTAAAATAGGAATGGAAATATCCCACAAGGATAAGATAGGCTCAGTATAACAAGGTGTGCAGCTAAAACCATGACTAGCCACATACAACAGAACGATATCCATTTAATTGCTTATCACTATGTTGTAATTACCATTTCTATGACTCGCTGAAATCTTTCTATAGTTATTAGTGCATTTTTGTAAATTTCTAAAACATTGTTCTAGGAAATGTTATAAACTGTAAAACGTGCTCTGAAATGCATTACAGACTAATAAGTTTTTTTTTTTTTTTTTTGGTTTTGTTTTGTAGTGGTGTAAAAATAATCAAAGGCACGCAAAGCAGAACTTAATGTAAGAGAAACAAAATGCAAAGAACTCAGCGAAATGAGATTACCTCTACCCTAGACTAATGAGAAAACCACTTCTGACAGGGCAACATGTGGGCTAATATAAAGATATAAATAAAACGGCTCCTCGGGTGGACTTAAAGGTAAAAGAAAATGATGAATATTGGGCATGTACAGAGTATATTTAGTGAGATTTTCTGTGCTAAAATATGAAGTGCCCGGGTAGAGATGGGAATAAGAGATAGATGGAATAAGGTGTGATAACAGTCCTTAAAGTTCAACTAGACTCTAGAGTCCAGGAAAAGCTGACAAGCCCTGTGAGTGGGAGTGCTAGGCGAAGGTTGGTCTTTTTTAAAATATATTTTATTCATTTATTCATATTACATCTAAATTGGTGAAGGTTGGTCTTAAAACCAATGAAGGCAGTGTGCTCCTCAAACTGTGGGTCTTTGTCCATGTAATATTAGCATTACATCCAAGCTTACTGGAATGTAAATTTTTAGGCCTCTATATATTTTTCTTATTTGGAAATCTGTATTATAATCCTGAAACATAGTCCTTCTTAATAGATGATCATTTACATTTGGCCAAGAATACTTACTGCGGGTTCTCGATTTCAGTTACATTTTAAAACTTATTCATTTTATTCTTGACATTATAATATAATTAAGTCATCTCTCCCTTCCCTTTCCTCTCTCCCAACCTTTTCTTTTTTTTTAACTTTTTTTTATTAATTTATTCTTGTTACATCTCAATGGTTATCCCATCCCTTGCATCCTCCCATTCTTCCCTCCCTCCCAATTTCCCCTTATTCCCCTCCCCTATCACTGTTCCTGAGAGGGATTACCTCCCCCTGTATATGCTCATAGGGTATCAAGTCTCTTCTAGGTGACCTGCTGTCCTTCCTCTAAGTGCCACCAGGTCTCCCCCTCCAGGGGACATGGTCAAATGTGAGGCACCAGACCAAAATTTGTGGATAAATGGATTGAGCTAGAGATGATCATAATGAGTGAGTTAACCCAGAAGCAGAAAGACTCAAATGGTATGTACTCACTTATATCTGCATACTAGCCCAAGGGGCATGTCCCACGAAAGCCTTCCCTTACCAGGAACCTGGGACAGAGGGGAGGACATCCTATTGGGACTCTAGATGAGAGAACCATGGGAGAATAGCAAAGTAGAAGGATCCAGAGGGTCCTAGAAACCTACAAGTAGAACATTATGATAGGCAGATTTGGGTCATGGGGTCCAGCTCAAACTAAGGCACCAGCCAAGGACAATACAGGCGGTAAACTTTAAACCCCTACCCAGATCTAGCCAATGGTCAGAACAGTCTCCACAGTTGAGTGGAGAGAGGGATATGACTTTCTCCCAACCCTGTCTTATACTCCTCCTTGCTCTCTTTCATCCATGGCCTCTCTCACGTGCATATATTGTTACGGATGTGCCTGCGTATTCCCAAATGTAACATGCTCAACCTTCTCATATTACTTCTATCAGACAACTGAATTAGAACCCTTGGGGGCCGGAGCACAGAGTTTTATACACTCTTCCAAGCGATCCCAGTGCAGGTTCCGGTTTGTCCTAATGCTGCAAAGTAGACACTGGGCTGGAAGAGAGAGAGAAAACAGGGCCTGAGCGCCGACGTGGACTCAGGAAACCAGGACGCGGACGCTGAAACCCTGTGTGTGCGGCATGAGAGAGCCACGGCTGAGCTCATCCGTGTGGACCAGGAAAAGCAGTTTGGTTAGTGATCAAAAGCACAGACATTGGTAATCATTGTCATGATGGACTGAAAACTAATAGACATCTATCTAAAGCAAGCTTTGGTTCAATCTACATTATAATGAGCGTGGAGATATGAAACTGGACGAATGGTATCCGCGTCTCCTTTCTCCTTTCCACGCTTGAATTCCACTGAGAGAAAGAAGAGAGCATTCCTTCGCATCACTGTGAGGCTCCCACAGTGCACTGCTCCAGTCGCTCTGCCTTACTAAACCCGACTCTCTTTGGTTCCACGCCGTGCTGCTTAATGATCTTATTTGTGCATTATTTCATTTCCCATACTATATTGTGCCATTTTGTATTCCCTGTGATTATGTTTTTGCTGAACAGATGCACTACAGTTTTGCTGCACCAAATTCTATGATCCATAATTAGATGTCAATATGTTTTCTTTATGAACTAAATACATTTTTAGTTACTTGGACATTAATTAAAATCACGTGCTGGATTGTTACATCCTCTCAACACATTTTTGAGGAAATATTTTTGGTTTACTTGAATGCTTTAAAACATTCAATCTTATAATATACAATTCTTTTTTCCATAAGAATACATACGGTAGCTAATACATAAATATTAATTACAGAGTTACACCACAGAACCCATTAACGAGACATTAGCAAGAATAGCCATTCACATATGAAAGAAATTCCATTTAATGAATTAGAAAAAACTATTTTTAATCATTGTTTTTAAAACATATCGTGTGTTTTGATGCAATTCTAGTAAAAATAAATGAAATTATTTTTCAAAATAATGGAAAACTATGACCAATATTGATCTATCATGCTAACAAAACAAAATTTACAATTCATAAAAGATAATGTAGAGACAGAAAACCCAGAATGCAGGGTGGTACACAGCTCATACTTGTTAGTAATCCCAGGTAGTACTGTGTTGAATGTGCCTCATGGACCTCACTGACCCATCCATATGGAGAAACTAGAAACAGATTTTCTTAAGGAAGAAATGGGCATCTCAAATCTAACCTTAAGGAGAAACTCTATTTAATGACTTATTCCAGAAACCCCAATTCATTTTTATAAATGTAGCCTAATGTCGATCAGAGAAAAAAGTAGGTAAACATACTTGGACATTATTTTAGTGTGCCTTTGCCCTTTTCTGTTACAAGATTTACTTATTCAGGCTCACAGGAAGCTTACCTGAAAGCTCAGAGGGTATAAAACTCCCCACACTGGAACATAAAGTAAAATCTGTCACACCTATGAATACTTGCTCAGATTTTGCCTCAAATGTATGATAACAAAAACACATAAACTCCAAATAACTCCTCCTCTAAGAGTTTCTCTTAACTCTCCCCTGGGGATATCAAGGGTGACAAATTTATGTTTATCTGGCTCCATTACAGTATGTTCAGTTAACTACCTAAGTGCTCACTCAAAAGAACAGTGGTGGGCTCTGATAACTCAGCATCCTCAGGATCCGGTGGCATCTTCACAATATTTCAGAACTAAGCCTACTAAGCCCTTAGCCACATTTAATCGGTGGCATCTGCATGCATAATTAAAAATATATTTCAGTAGGTAGAACAAAATACTTGTCTTGAGTATTTTAGGAGGGTTGGCCAGAAATTACATTGTGTTGCCAATAGATAGTTGTCTGGAATTTCCGTTATGTGCAGTGTTGTTTCTGTCTTGGAAGAGCAGAAACTATCCATGTTAGAAATAAATGGAGGAGGGCCTGACTCTCCACCTCACGCTGCCAAAATTAGGGTTTTCCATTTGACAAGTCCTCTAGGAACTGAGAGCTGCACAGTGATGTTGACGCAGTATTTCCCAGAACCCTTTACTCACAAGCTAGTGCTTATAAATAATAAATTGCACCATATCTAATAATACCTGAGATGATTAATAGACGAGATGACTAGATGAAAGAAAATATCAAACATATATTGTAAAATTCATTCTTTGTGGAACTGCAAATTTAACTGAATGATCTGTATTTTATGCACTAACCTGGCCAGCATTCATGCTGTGTTTTATTCCCCCTGTGATAAATATTCATCCATCACTCAGGCTAGGCTTTAAGAGGGGAGCTGCTCCCCTTGGCCTTAGTCACCTGCAGCTCTTCCAAAGGAGGAGTTGTACCCCTCCTGGTTCCCTTTACTGAAACCCTGCCCAATACATGGAAATTACTAGACTTAAAGGTAACTTTCTGTCCTCTCAATATTATGCCAAAGTTTGCCACTTGGTAGCCTACAGCAGGACTTCCATTTCTAACAGGAAGGGATGAGTGCCTTCCCACAGAAAAACCAAAAATGTAAGATGGCTTACCATCTCAAACCAATTATGTCACAGGACAATAAAGAGCTGGTGGGCTAAACTCTCAGGCATGAGACACCGGCGTCAAGGTTACTGGATCATATCCAAGTGACTTCCTCAACCATGTGCTTGCTCGGTCTCTTTGAAACAACCTGCAAGAACCTAAAGGCTAAATAACAAAGTTACTCACAGGGTATTGAATTCAAAACACACACACACACACACACACACACACACACACACACACACATGCACACACAGGCAAGGATGCATGCACACAGGCAGGCATTCACACAAACATGTTAATACAAATCAAAGTCAGTTTACTTTCTAAAGAATAAAAAATAGCTGGGTACTTGCTTAAGTCAAAGCAATGAGCAGCCATTAGAGTCACATATTAAATATGGTCAATAAAATAATCATAAATAATAAATTCTACCCATGAGAATGTATCGAGAACAAGATAAGAGAAGTTTTTTCCAAACACATAAAACGTAAGAGAATTTCTTAAGACACATACAGGAGAAGATCTTTCTTAAGTGAATAAAGTCACAGAAAAAAACAAAAACAAAAAAAAACAAAACAAAACAAACAACAACAACAACAAACCCATTGCCTTCGTCATGCTGATAAGGAAGTGTTCAGGAACAGGACACCTGTTCTTCTTATCTTACTTCTTCCAAAAGTTATACTTATGTATTTTCACATGCATGAGTGCAGGTGCTTGCAGTCCAAACTGAAGCCAGAGGTGGATGCCACATCATCCTGAACTGGATATATTGTGAGTCGTCAAGTGGGTGCTAAGAATCTAACTTGAGCCCTCTGTATGAGGAGCAACTGCTCTTAACCGTTGAGCCATCCCACCAGCACCTTGCTATAATTATTCCTATTCATAACTGTCCTAGTTGCTGGGGCCAGTGTAAAAAGAGAAGAAAAAGAACTTAAAAGGTGAAATTGTTATTAATAACATATTCTCTCCTATGTAGAAAATCCTAGGGAAAAAAATCAATCAACAAATAATTACTGTAATTAAGAGTCAAACTTGGAAAGGCTTTGAGATAAAGCTCCACAGAAAAAGTACAATTTTTACACCAGTCCCACGTTTAAATTGTACAAAAATTTTGTTTTAGCATTTTTAATATGTAGGAAATTTAAAGTATATATATTTAACAAAAATTTATAAAATGTTAAAAAGAACATTTCAGAAAGTTACTTAAGTTAAAGACAGCAAGTAGCTTAGATAAATTCCTATATTAGGAGATATTTATTTTGTAAACATGCCCGCTCTTGTTTCTGGGTTTTTTTTAAGGGAAAAATGGAAGAGACACAGACTAAGAATTGCTAAGGTTTCCTTGAATGAGACACTGGAATGTAACTCATCCCAAATTAAGGATTAGTTTCACCTATTGAAATTAAGATGGGATATGTTCCCACAGAGACTGGAAAATAGTCTAACCAAAATAGTTTGGCCCAAATTTACACATATAAGGCAGCTTAATCTATGATAATGGTGATGCTTAATGTTAATAAAATATAGAAAGCATACGGGAAAACAGTCAGGGCCATTGGTTATTTTTTTTTAATTTATATTTATTTATTTATTTATTTATTTATCTATTTATTTATTCTTGTTACATCTCAATGGTTATCCCATCCCTTGCATCCTCCCATTCTTCCCTCCCTCCCATTTTCCCCTTATTCCCCTCCCCTATGACTGTTCCTGAGAGGGATTACCTCTCCCTGTATATGCTCATAGGGTATCAAGTCTCTTCTCGGTGACCTGCTGTAAAGCACAGAGATAACGGGATTCTTACTGGACACTCTTGGCTATATGCTGATCCTATCAGATATCAAACTTGGAAAACTGACAGTTTTATGAAATAGAGAAAATAATTTCATACATTTTAGAGTAAAATAGCTTAATCTACCTAGTGCAAAATGTCTAACAGGAATAAGGTGCATGCTGGCAGAGATCTGAAATCTCCTCGGGCTTCAGGTGCTCAAGTTCTGTCCCCATTTCAGCTGCTATCAGAGTAGAATCCTAATACGACTATGCGTTAGAGGTGAGGCCTTTGAGAAGTAACAAGGACTAGGTACCAGTACTTACAACGCTCAGTTCATCTTTATGAGAACACCGAGAGGCCAGATGCAGAAAGAACAAAAGTACTTTTCCGTTATCTTTTGTCATCTAATTGTCTTCACAAGAAGCCAGGGACACACAGATGTGTCCCCTTCGCCTTTATGCTGGAACCATAAGCCAAAACAAAACAATTTTCTTTATGAAGTAGCATCCCAAAGGATTTTATTTTATTAACTGAAATACAGAATAAGGCAAGGTCAAAGACAGAATTATATCTGAATTTATCATTTCTGAAGATAGAAGACATGATCTGGAGAAGAATATATATTCAACTTATTGCAAACTTGTACGAGGCAGACTTTCCAAACTACCAATATATAAAGAAATGGAACTGAATTATGAAAGAAACGAGTTCAGCATACAAAGATATGCAGAGGCAGAAGGGCTGAAGAAAGGTTGATTGCCTGGCTCCGGTTACACGTTGGACAATATGTTGTGGAATTCTGCTACAAACCCTGGGAAGGCAACACTCTCAAAAATCTAAGACCGTATTATTCAGTATTATGCTTGAGACAATCTAGCTACTCATCTTAATGTGAACATTTCACAACATACCTATGTATGTGTCGAAGAATTATATATCAGCCCACTAATAGAATTTTATGTGCCAAATTGAAGTAAAAATAAATATTAAAATGATAAAAGAAACAATATAAAACAGGCAAAATAATTGAACGGATGAGTCGGAAAGTAAGAATAAATGGCTAATAAACAAATGACATAAGAATAACTTTCAGTATTATTCAGGGAAATATAAACTAAAACTACAATAAAATAACATTTCATATTTTCTCAGTAAGTAAAAAACATAAGTCTGACCAAAGCATGTTTTGGCAAAGATAGGACACAATAGAATATGACACATACATGCAATATTGGAAGCTTTACAAAAGTTAAACTACTTTAAAGACAGTTTTAAATTATTGCATTTTCATGACCCATAAAGTCCATTTTTGCACTTAAATTTAAAGATATATATATGCATAATTCACAGATTGTGTATAAGTTCAACAATTTTAGTATTCACTCATGCAATGTAAAACACAAACAAGATGTTGGACTTTTCCATAATCATAAGAAGGCCTTTATGCTCCCCCTGATTTTCTGATCTTTGATGACAGATTATTTTTGCTTATTCTTGGATACCATATATATGGAGTGATCACTTAGTGTTGGACTCTCTTATTTACCATAAAATCATTCATATTTTAATATCTCAGTCATTTGACTTTTTTACTGATGCATAATACTCTGGAACACTACAGTATTTTATGTTTGTTCATTCTCATGCTAGATATTTGGAGGATTCTTCAATTTTGGACTGTTATAAAATTGTAAGTTGAGTCAAAACTAAGACCTTTTCACAGCAGGAGATACAACTAAAATCAACCATAATAGCATTGCTCATGTAGGGAGAGATGGACTTTTAAAAACAAAATAAACCCACAATTTTTCCATACAGTGGAATGCTAAAGAGCAACAAAACATCAATTATTTATATTTGCCTCCAGTATAAAAATATACATATAATATTATTCTACTCATAGAAAGCTAAAGATATGACAGAAAGGCAAATAATATATGCCTTTATAAAACTATTTGTGTACTTGTGTGAGTGTATGTGCATTTATGTGTGGTTTCATTAGCCTGTTCACACAAGCAAAGTTAGAATTTGGTACTGACTATCTAGCTACACCTTTAGAGCAGGTCATTCCCTGAACCTTAGGCTCATATTTTATTGGCTCAGTGGAAGCCATCAAGTCTCAGAAATTACTGTGACTCTGCATCCTTCAGAGCTGGCCTGAGGCTATTTACAGGATGCTCAGACTGTTACTTGAGCACCAGGTTCTAAACTCCAATCTTCATTACTGTAAATCAAACTGAGCCATCTCTCCAACCAAATGTATGGGGATGTTAAACGTGTGAAAATAAAAGTAAGGAAATGACACATGAGTTTGAAATGGACTTACATGGGGCATTGCAAAGATTGACAATGTTCATTTTTTTTCAGTTTTGTTTTATATTATATATACATATATGTATCCCCTGAAAATTTTTTATTTGCACATCTGTCCATAAGTATTTTCTAGAATATCTTCAGTTGATGACTTCTAGAGGAGTTTTTATTAAAGATTATTAGCCCCCTGGTAAGTTAGCCATGGCCCAATGGGTGACCACACACCAAGGAAGATATAAGAAACACTAAGTTAAACTCAGTGGGTTATTCTTTTAAAAGGACACAATTTGAGAGGGTATGTAGAAAGGTGGGTATAGATCTTAGAAAAATGAAGTGGGGAGAAGTGAGTGAAGGTGATGAAGATCACTTTATGAAATTCTCAAATAATTAACAAACATAAAAGCCAAAAAGATGTCTATGAATCTTGCTGTAGCCAGTACATTGACTCTGAAAGTAAGGTGCCAGATAAGCAAAAAATAAAAATAAATGGAAAATGAGACTTACAGCTCACTTGAGTGGAATCTCACGTATTTATATGAATTCTATAAGTATTTGTTGAGCCTTTAGAGTGTACAACATAATATATTTGATAAGAAACTACTCTCATTCAGAAGTTTTAAATTAAAACCTGGATCCTCTTCCTTTCCAGAGAACGGCAAATACAATATTCCTGTTGCTTTCAAGTCCACATTTCTATCAACCAGAAGCTGATGTGTTGCCCGATTTATGGTGATAGTTTAAGTTACTCTGTCCAATCATTTGTTTTCTTGCATGTTTCAGGTGCTACGACGGCCAAGCAGGTTATTCAAAGATCATAGGTTTTTTTTTAAAGGTCAAAAGGACAGAGAGGAGAGTCCCTGAGAGAAAAGAGAGCATTTGGCCAAAACAAAAGTCTAGGATTGCTCTTTTTGTGTGAAAATAAACATCTGGACTTAGGAACAGTCTCCTCCTGAATTGTCAGGTGGTGACAGTCTCTCTACACAATGGATAGATAATCTTTACTGTCAACTTGACAGAACCATCAAGGAAGCCAATCTCAGGGTATATCAGTAAAGCATCTTCTATAGTAGGTAAACTGAGGCGAGAAGACCTCTCCATGGTCTAGAGCCCTGGAAAGAAGACAGATGACACAGCAAGATAAGCACTGGGATTCGCTGCACTCTGTCTCCTGACCAAAGAGGCAATGAGTCCAGCCAGCTACCTGCTCTTTCCACCATGCCATCCCGCCATGATAAAAGGTGTCCCTTAATCTAGAATTAAGCAGAATAATGACTTCCCATTTTAAGGAGCAGCTTGTCAGATACTGTGTTCCAACAATAATACCTTGCATTTTCAAAGACACAAAACACCTGATGATTTACAAATTAAGCTCCTTGGCAAACCACACAGGGGTATCTGTACTAAATTCAGAAACTGACACCTCACATCCCTCACCACACTCTGTGGTGCTCTGCATCCACCCTTCTTCAGCACGACATGTTTTTTCCAGGCCAGCAACATTCATGCATTGTGTATTTTGGGACAGTCCCCATGCCCGCGCTATTGAACCAGAAGGACTCAGAGTCTCCCTCGGCACATAGAGGACACAGTCGGGCAGGGTTCACTCTGGCCATCTCTCTTCTTTGTTCATATACATACAGCCTGTCCCTGACTTTCAGATTCTCAGCTTCTGAGCAGCCAACACTTTCATGCATTATACATCGACACTCCATACTGCCTTTTGTATGCCAAACCCAGACTTTCGTACATCAGCAGATCAACGAGCATTTTGCACTAATGTGTGGTGGCACTGTTGGCACTGCCTGACAGCCAAGAGTTCTGTTTGGGCAGTCATGCCATCTTTGTCTGGAAGAGCAGACTTTATATAATTATTTGATTTTTTTTTTGCACTTTGCCCTTATTATTTTGCCAAACTGAGTAGAAAATGAACATTGAAAAATACTGATACTATTGGAAAAAAACATAAGTCTCATAGGCTCCATACAGTAACACGAAGAGGGAACCGTTCAGTGTTCCCGTTTTGGCACATCTTTAACCTCAAGCATAGCCCTAGTAGATTTAAACCCAGTCAGCTTTAGTCCTATTATAATGGAAAAATAACAGTAAAAACTCTGTATAAAATGTTGGACAAATTGTTGAAGATTATGTTTAAATGACAAGGTATGATCAGGGATAATATCCATATATTTAGGCTTTTGAAAAACCTGGATAGTATAAAAGTCTACATTTTCACTTTTCCATTATGAGTCCTCATATCTATAAAGGGGCATTTTATGTGAGCCCATGGCCATTGGGTAGACACTTGCACTTTATGTCTGTCCTGCTGCTCTCCCATTTGACCATAACTCTCTCACCATGAAGGATACTGGGGTATACAGGTTTTTCATCATGCACCTGACAGCCAGGAAGTGTAAAATAGAGGCTGAAGAATAATTTCTGCCTCCAAAACAGTCAGGGCAATCAAGTGAAAGCAAAGATTGCACATACCAAGCAGAGCAAACAGATGAACCAGGTTTTCTGAAATGGGAAAAGGAGCTCAAACAAGTTCTGTGCGTCTAACTGCATATCATATGTCTGCATGACATATTGCTTATTCTCATAAAAACTTGTGAGCAATTGACTAGATGAGAAAAATAAACTCATAATTTAGTTTATTCTAGATGTCACACACATGTGTATGCATGCATACTCTAGTTCTCTATTCTTTCTTGCACACACACACACACACACACACACACACACACATACACACACACAGTGAAGCTATAAATGTAAGCTGTGTATCTGAATTTAAAATACAACTTGTTTTAAAAGTGTGATACCTTCAGTATGTTCAGTGTTGCAGATACTGGGTAGGGTGCTATCAAATAATCCACAGATTTCAGTTCTGCTGGCTCATCCTTCAAACCTGCCCTCTCTGATGTAACTTTCTTTTCTAGAAAGCCTTAGTACAATTCCACTTAAATAGTTCATTTCACTAAACAATACAATGGAATGTATTGACTGTCATCCATGAATGGCAACTTTTTAAATAGTACATATTTTATAACACAGTCCACTTACAGCCTTCATTTACTGAAATTAGGGGTTTTTTATATTTTGTTTTGTTTTTCTTTTTTTCTTTCCATAATTGATCTTTATTTTAATTTAAAAACATGTAACACAGTACCTACATATATGTGTTCTTTCCACAGCAGTGTACTTATCTCCAAGTTATTTCTCCTTTATGTTTATTATCTAACATATGGTGTATATGAAAATTCTTCTTTTTGTAATTGAATCATTGCTTTCTTAATGGAATGTAGGCTATAGGAGTACAGGATTGTCTGTTCACATAGGCTTATAAAAATTCCTCAGTAGATGTTTAATAAATATTGATTGTGGTAATGATATTTTTTTTATTTTGGCATAGATTTTAAATTATATATTGTTGTAAACATTTATGTATGTTACAGGTCTGTCTCTGCATACATGTTTACATATATACATTTATATATTTATTTCATTTTACATGTGTGGGTGTGTGTGTGTCATATATGCACACAAGTGTAGGTCCTCGTGTAGGTCAGAGGCTCCAGAGATCCCTTGAGTTGGAGCTTTGGTGGATTGTGAGCCAAGCATCATGGATCCTGGGCCTGTACATGGGCCCTCTGCAAGAACAGTGTCATGCTGCTAACTGCTGAGCCATCTCCACAGATCCTGTTTAAATTTTTATTTATTATTTTATTTTTTACTAATTTATTCAGATTACATCTCAATTGTTATTCCCTTGCTTGTCTCCTCCCATTCCTCCCTCCCTCCCTCCCTTTTACACCCTATTCCCCTCCCATAGGTCTGTGAGCAAAAGGAATCTCCTCCACCACCATATGGTCACAGCCTATCAAGTCTCATCATGGTAGCCTTCCTATTCTTTCTCTGAGTGCTCCCAGGCCTTCATACCAAAGGGAAGTGGTCAAATATGGGACACCAATGTTCATGTCAGAATCAGTCCCCGTTCTTCACACAACTGTGCATAATGTCCAGTCCCTTGGCTAGACTTGAGTAGGGGATCTAGGTTTACTGCATGCATCATCCTTGATTGGTGCAGTAGGTTGAGCAAACACCCCCTGGGTCCAGATCTGTCAATCATGATTTTCTACTTGTAGGCTTCTAGGACCCTCTGGGTCCTTCTATTTCCCCATTTTCTCATACTTCTCTCACCTAGAGTCCCCATAGGATGGCCTCACATCTATCCCAATCTCCTGGTAAGTAAAGACTTTCACAGGATATCCCTGGTGGGCTAGTGT
Source organism: Acomys percivali (assembly GCA_907169655.1). Classification (NCBI taxonomy): domain Eukaryota; kingdom Metazoa; phylum Chordata; class Mammalia; order Rodentia; family Muridae; genus Acomys; species Acomys percivali. The sequence goes on from OU015758.1 coordinate 32,141,634, forward strand.
CCAATTACAAGTGAGTATATACCATGTGAGTCTTTCTGCTTCTGGGTTAACTCACTTAGTATGATCATTTCTTGTTCCATCCATTTGTCCACAAATTTCAGGATTTCCTTGATTTTAATAGCTGAGTAGTATTCCATAGTGTAAATGTACCACAGTTTCTTTATCCATTCTTCAACTGAGGGACAGTTAGGTTGTTTCCAGGTTCTGGCTATTACGAATAATGCTGCTATGAACATAGTTGAGCGTATGTCCTTGTTGTGTGGTGGAGCACCTTCTGAGTATATTCCAAGGAGTGGAATAGCTGGGTCTTGAGGAAGCCCTATCCCCAGTATTCTGAGAAATCACCAGATAGATTTCCAAAGTGGTTGTACAAGTTTGCATTCCCACCAGCAATGAAAGAGTGTTCCCCTTCTCCACATCCTCACCAGCCTGTGTTGTAGCTTGAGTTTTTTATCTTGGCCATTCTCATTGGTATAAATGGAATCTCAGAGTTGTTTTGATTTGCATTTCCCTGATGACTAAGGAGGTTGAGCCTTTCTTTAAGTGTTTCTCAGCCATTTGATATTCTTCTGTTGAGAATTCTCTGTTTAGTTCTAAGCCCCATTTCTCTTTTTTTTTTTTAAATTAATTTATTCTTGTTACATCTCTATGGTTATCTCATTTCTCAATTGGGTTATTTGGTTAGGTGATGTTTAATTTCTTGAGTTCTTTATATATTTTGGATATTAGACCTTTGTCTGATGTAGGCTTGGTGAAGATATTTTCCCAGTCTGTAGGCTGTTGCTTTTTTCTGTTGATATTGTCTTCTGCCTTACAGAAGCTTCTTAGCCTCGTGAGGTCCTATTTATTAATTGTTGACACTAAGGCCTGGGCAGTTGGAGTTCTGTTCAGAAAGTTGTCTCCTGTGCCAATGAGTCCCAGGCTCTTCCCTACTTTTTCTTCTAACTGACTTAGTGTCTCTGGTCCTATGTTGAGGTCTTTAATCCACTTGGACTTGAGTTTTGTGCATGGTGACAAGTATGGGTCTACTTGCATTTTTCTACATGTAGATATCCAGTTAGACTGCCACCATTTGTTGAAGATGCTATCCTTTTTCCATTGAATAGATTTGGCTCCTCTGTCAAAACTCAAGTGTATATATGTGTTTGTGTATTTATTTCTGGGTCTTCAATTCATTTCCATTGATCATCCAGCCTACTGCTGTGCCAGTACCAGGCTGTTTTAATTACTATTGCTTGAGATCAGGTACGGAAATTCCTCCAGAGGATCCTTTATTGTACAGGATTGTTTTAGCTATTCTGGGGTTTTCTTTTTCACTATGATGTTGAGAATTGATCTTTCAAAGTCTTTTTAAAATGTGTAGGTATTTTGATAAGGATTGCATTGAATCTGTACATTGCTTTTGGTAAGATGGCCATTTTTACTATGTTAATTCTCCTGATGAATGAACAAGGGAGATCTTTCCATCTTCTGATGTCATCTTCAGTCTCCTTCTTCAGAGATTTGAGGTTTTTTTCAAACAAGTCTTTCACTTGCTTGGTTAGAATTACTTCTTGATATTTTATATTGCTTGTGGCTATCATGAAAACTGTAATTTCCCTAATTTCTTCCTCTGCATGGTTGTTATTTGAATATAGAAAGGCTGCTGACTCTTTAATTTAATTTTGTATCCAACCATTTTGCTGAAGGTGTTTATCAGCTGTAGGAGTTCTCTGGTGGAATTTTGGAGGTCGGGTATGTACACTATCGTATCATCTGCAAATAGGGATAATTTGACTTCTTCTTTTCCCATTTGGATCCCCTTGATCTCCTTTTGTTGTCTTATTGTTCTAGCTAGAACTTCAAGAATTATATTGAAGAGATATGGACAAAGTGGGCAGCCTTGTCTGGTCCCCAATTTTAGAGGAATTCCCTTGAGTATCTTTCCATTTAATTTGATTTTGACTATTGGCTTGCTGTATATAGCCTTTATTGTATTTAGGTATGTGCCTTGTATCCCTGATCTCTCCAAAATAAACATGGGTGCATGTTGGATTTTATCAAATTTTTTTCTGCATTTAAGGAGAGGATCATGTTTTTTTTCTTTCAGTTTGTTTATATGGTAGATTACATTGATGGATTTCTGTATATTGAACCATCCCTGCATGCCTGAAATGAAGCCTACCTGGTCATGGTGAATGATATCTTTGATGTATTCTTGTATTCAGATTGTGAGTATTTTACTGAGTATTTTTGCATCAATTTTCATAAGAGAAATTGGTCTGAAATTCTCTTTCTTTGTTGGGTCTTTGTGAGGTTTAGGTATCAAAGTGACTGTGGCCTCATTGAATGAGTTTGGTAATGTTCCAGCCATTAGAAACTACTTTTGGAGTAGTTTTAAGAGTATCAATATTAGCTCTTATTTGAAGGTCTGGTAGAACTCTGAGCTGAAACCATCTGGCCCTGGGCTTTTTTTTTTTCTGACTATTAATGACTGCTTCTTCTATTTCTGTAGGGGAAATAAGACTATTTCCACTAGTTTGTTTATCTGATATTGATTCAATTTTGGCAAGTGGAATCGATCAATAAAATTGTCCATGTCCCTTAGATTTTCAAATTTTGTGACATACATGCCTTTGAAGCAGTATCTTATGATTCTTTGTATTCTTCAGAGTCTGTTGTTATGTCTCCCTTTTCATTTCTGATTGTGTTGATTTGGATAGTGTCTGTCTGCCATTTCGTTATTTTGGCTAACGGTTTGTCTATCTTGTTGATATTTCTCAAAGAACCAGCTCCTGGTTTTGTTGATTCTTTGAATTGTTCTTTGTTTCTAATTTATTGATTTCAGCCCTGAGTTTGATTATTTCCAGTTGTCTACTCCTCTTAGGTGTTTCTGCTTCTTTTTTTTCCAAAGGGTTTCCAGATAAGTCATTAAGTTGCTTATATGGGATGTTTAAAAATATGGAATACTTCACAAATATGCATGTCATTCTGGCACAGGGACCATGCTAGTCTTCTCTGTATCATTCCAGTTTTAGTATATGTGCTGCCAAAATGAGCACATTTTTGTTTTTCTTAAGAATGAGTTTACTACAGGACATGTAGACTGCTCATTCTGCCTTTACCTATTTGCATTTCTGTCTAGGGTACCAGCTGGGTGCCTATTACAGATAGCAGTAGAATCCTTCCTGTGTATCAAGCATCCCTTTGTCTCCTGCTGTGGATGCTGCTCTTCATGTCTCTTAGCTTCAAGCTCCTCCAACTCAGTCCCATAGCCTTTTAACTACTCCTGTAGAGGTGCCTAAGAGAATCACCCCTTCTATCCACTTAATCCAGTGCCAATGGATATTAGTGAAGGATATAAAAGCCTCATCTCCTCAAGGTCTGGCAGGCTTTATGATGCTATGTATGCCCTGTGAGAGCCTGCTGAGTCTGGACAGCTGAAGCCACCTTTGCTCAGATTTTTCTCTTATGCCATCCCTTTTCACTATCATATAGACATCTCTTGATCACAAAATGTCTAGGTCCACTTTGTGATATTACCACTGAAAAGAGCAGGCTGAGAACTTCATGCAAATATTAATCTGCTTCCTCATAGTTCTTGTCACTGGGAGTTCTACGATCAATGTGTTAATGGTGCTGTTATCATCACGGGTGAGAAGCAAACAGGGACACTCTCGCTCTTCCATAGCAGAATTAATCCTACTATAGCTAGCTCTGGTCTCATATACTCCTTACCTCTAAAGATGTCATGTCTCTATACTGGTGCTCTGTCATCTCAATTTCAGCAAAAGTTTGGAGGAGGCAAACATTCGAACCATGTTAGGTGTAGTTTCAGTTAAGAAAGACCTACTACTCAAGAACCTGGTACAAGTACACGTTTAATGGCAGAGCAGATGACTTAGGGAATAAAAGTGCTCACTTTGCAAGCTGGATCAAACCCTCAGAGCTCATGTAAAAAGGTGGGCATGGTCATATGTACCTATGGCCTCAGTCCTGGTGCAGTTTATAGAGATCACTGGGTTTTACTTACTGACAACCTAGCTCCAGGCTCTGGGAAAGACCTTATTTCAACAGAACACCTGGAGAGTGATAGGGGAGGAAACAAGGCAGCCTCCTCTGGTCTCTGTACACACATGCAGATATAGCCCTACCCACACACACATATACATACATTCATGAATAAAACCAACAAGAGGGTATTTGCTACTTTTTGTCTTGACCTTTTTCTTCTAAAAGCAATGCTGATGACCTAGTTTATTTCTATAACTACAAGATTCTAGATTGTGAGGTATCTCTCTTAAATTTTGTTATTTTTTCCAGTACCCAACTAGAGCTAAAAATGCATGTTGAATATAGTTTTGCAAGTCCACAGATTTTTGTCTATGCACCCCTATTCCCTGCCATCTATCCAGAGTCCACTCCACACCCTTGTACCATTGTCAGCTGAGCAATGGTATTCTTGTGGCACCCCAAACTTTTACAAAACCTTCTGTTATGTTACCAGCAAAGAAATATTATGATGCTTTGTAAGTTACACATGATTTCAAATCTTATGTTTGTTTCTTTCTTTCCAACTAAAGTAAGTTTTCCTAGAGCAAGAAAAGCCTAGTACTTTTTCCAGAACAGAACTTTAATAGCAATTTTAGATACAGGAATAGCATGCATCTATATAACATGAACTTCATATGCACTAAACATGTACTACAACTTCCAACTACTGGTGGGGCTGTATTATTTTAGAAGTAACAAATGGAAAATAAAAACCAAACAGGGTAATTAACTTACATGCGAACCACAAGGAGGGTTGGAAAAAATCAAATGCTGTAGAAGAGGAATGATCTGTTTCAGTAAGAAGGGCTAGCAAAGGTTGCCTGCAGGAATGATAAGAATGTGGAGTGAGGGGCAAGAAGGAAGCACAGTGCATTAGGAAGATGTGGTCCCAAGGGTAGAGCTACAAAGAAAACTGTTCAATAAATAGAAAAGATGTGACAAGCTTTGTCAGGCGTATCCACAGAGAAAATTATACATAGGGCAGGAAGAATCATCGAGGTTCTAAGGATGCAGCTACATTTATGGGACTAGACGTAAAATGTGTGAGGCACTGTACAAAATAGAAATGTGTGAGCCATTGGTTTTTTTTTTTTTTTTTAATGCACAAAACTGCATTTCAGCTTGGTGTGAAAGTATGAAGGTGCATGCTTATGATCCATTTACTTAGGAGGCTGGTGCAAGAGGATGGCCAATTTGTGCTTCAGCAAGATCATGTCTCAGAAACACAAAACAAAAGAAAAAGTGTTAAGATACCACCAAAGCAGACTATGGCTATTGCCTGTAGTTGCCCCTCCCCTGCCCAGAGATGAAAAGTAGGACCCTACTGCTAAATTTACCATGCACTTCAGACACAGGACTCAGAGGGCCCTGACCTGTAAATCACCTGTATGATTCTTCTTTGAGGACTAGGTTTCATCATAGCATGAGGCACTGTGCAAGAGTCCAAGGGAGGGAAGCAACCAGCACTTATGATTATTTTGAGCCACAATAAGAAGAATCATGCACAAAAGTGGCACACATACCTTGGTGGCAACCAACAGTTGTCTTATTGGACTTAGGATCCACTTAACAAGAGGGAAATCATGCCTGGTGCTAGAAATCCAGTCAACCACCCAGTGTTACTGATGTCACAGGTCTTGCAGGTGAATTTACAACAACTACTTTGCTAAACCAAACTAATCCTGAACTACCTTAAGATTTGTCTTTATATCCTGCAGTAAACTTCTAACCCCTACCCAGATCTAGCCGATGGACAGGACATTCTCCAGAGTTGAGTGCAGAGTGGAGACTTACTTTCACACAAACTCTGGTACCCCATATTTGACAACGTCCCCTGGATGAGAAGGCCTGGTGGCACTCAGAGGAAGGATAGCAGGCTACCAAGAAGAGACTTGATAACCTCTGAGCATATACAGGGGGAGGAGGTCCCCCTCAGTCACAGTCATAGAGGAGGGGAGTAAGGGGAAAGTGGGAGGGAGGGAGGAATGGGAGGATAGAATGGATGGGACAACAATTGAGATGTAATATGAATAAATTAATAAAATATATTTTTTAAAATTTGTCTTTATACCAACAGATAATTATTGTCTAAACCTCCCCCCACCCCCAGCCACATCAATGGAAATCTTTGAAACAGAAAGAACCACAGCAGAAAATCACAATCAATTAAAATGAAGAGGTGGGAAACATAGTCCCAAGGGAGACATCTACCAAACATCTCCTGCACCTACAGCTCAGGTAGAATTGTGGAAGAGAACGTGCAAAGACTATAAGAAGTAGAAGACCTGGGAGTTTGCTGTGAGATTGGCCCTCCTAGCAATGACTGAAACTATAAAGTTTCACCGACACCACTGCCTAAGCATGAGCTAAATGAATGTGGCAAAGACTGCAAGCCTTCATTAATACACAGAGAAGTGTAGACAACTAAAGAGAGAGGAAGAAATAGTCTCACCCAGGGAAGCACAATTGGTTATCCAATGCCAAGTGAAAACATACGAACATTGTACAGACTCAGAAGATTATGTCTTAGAACTATGTACAAACATACATACATACACACACACACACACACACACACACACAGACACACACAGACACATGACAACAATTAATGAAAAATGAAAACATGAATTTAAAGAGAGCAAGAAGAGGTGTATGGAAAGGTTTAGAGGCAGAAGAGGAAAGAGGATATTACATAGTTATGTTATAATCTAAAATTAAAAATAAAGATCTATATCACACAGTAGAACATATTATAAAATGTTCTCAGATATCACATCATCTAATGAAAACTTGAAACTGAAATTTTATATTCTTGTTGTTTGTGATTATAACCCAAACCTACAACAAGACAAAAAAAA
>OU015758.1:32148536-32186511 GCA_907169655.1 Acomys percivali
ACACACACACACACACACACACACACACACACACACACACACACACAGAACAGAACAAAACAAAAGCCCTAAGTTGTACTTATAGTAAAGTTACTACTCAACGACAAAACACATTAGATACTAGTAAGGTGTAAGAAATCTGTAGTGGTTATTCTGACTTACAAGAAACATTGTAATTATCCTAAACATAAGGATATTTTAAAGCGGGTATGGTGGCGCACGCCTTTAATCCCAGCACTGGGGAGGCAGAAGCAGGTGGGATCTTTGTGCATTCTAGACCTGCCTGCTCTACAAAGATAGTCCAGGAAAGCCAAGGCTTCACAAAGAAACCCTATCTTGAAAAATAAAGCAAAACAACAACAAAGAAGATATTTTAAAAGTGCTGGTGAACCCTTTCCTGTTCGTTATGCTTTTCTTTTTACTCAATTTCTAGTTAACTCTAAGATTTTTCTTTGAGCCAGAATTATTTCATTTGCCATTTAACTAGTACCCCCACTGTGCAGGCACATACCTGAATATATTAACTCCAAAACTAAAATGCAAACCACACTATACTAAAACTTAGCATTTTTTACAGTGCTGTCTTTTTACCATAAGATCTCCATGTCTGTGAAAGGGACTTTTAAATTCAGCATTGTCAGTGGCCCAAGCACAGATGCAGCCTAGCACGGCAAACTGATGACAGAAAGATGCCTCTACATATAGCGATGACTGTACTGAAGACCAGAGCTCAGAAGTTAGCTGCCGGGGGTTGAGAGACTGAGCTTCCAACTCAAGATCATCCGGCTATAAGATTGGGTTTTCCATTAACACTATTCCTTCGGTGGAACAGAATCTTACTTCCCTGCATTCCTGAGTGGAGAAGTACTGGCTAGTTCCGCATTCAGGATATCCTTTTGTTAACTGTCTGCATCTTTTACTCATTAACTTTAGAAGACTCACACTTCAGAGTAATTTGTCTACAAGGGATTTTGAATACAACATTAGCAAACTAGGAATATTAACAGGAGGTTGACTAGGAACGTGGCTGCAAGCACTTCACTGAAGTGTCCCGAGCCAAGCACTAGGCTATCAAAGGGATGTGTCTGTGATTTAATATTGTTAAGTGCCTTATTTACAAGGCTCACAGATCCTAAACACTGTTGCTGTTGCATGCATGTGTTTAAAGGGGGTCTGAAGATCAAGCCAGTGATTTTCTGAATACATCAAAAGTTTCACAGCGATCCTAGGCATCTGCTGATTAGCCCAGTAGGATATTAATTATGAACACATCTGCCATTCTTACTTTTTGTTCTTTTTTCTTTAAATAGGAATGGAGTAATTCAAACCTGTGTGTGTGTGATTAGGTCTAGCGAGTAGTGCATGATGAGCTAGATTTAGATACGTTTATGAAACACCAGAAAAAAATGAAAGTGTTTACTAGAAAATAGCTGTACTGAAAGTTGGACAAAGTAAGAGAAAGGTTTTTTTAAAAGAATAAATTAAAAATAAATTTCAAAAAATTTTAACCTTAAATGAAGCAGCATATGGGGACGATAAATGTGAAAAAATAGATGGCTTCATTGTTTCTCGAGAACAAAAGTATTTATAGTTCCTCTGCCTTATGACTCAACACTGTGCTGTAAAATATTTGGGGTATTACTCATAATTTTTTAAAAAGGCCTGGCATAGAATAGCTCAAAGAATGAGGGGAAACACATTGGCATTATTCTTGTGACAATCTATGTATAAGAAAAAAATCTTTAATTTTGCCTTTCTTTGAAGAAGTGAGTATGTAGATATAAGCAGGTGACAATGTGTACATCTCAATCTAAAATTGTCAGAATATGTGCAATGGGGAAAAAGGCATAAGGATGCAAAATCCAAACGAATTCCATACATTTCCCTTATACATGACTGTTATTGGAAGATTGTTCTGGGGACACAGAAATCACAAAAAGGTACCCCCTGAACTATCCCTTCCCTTTTCAGACAAAATTAGAATTTATAGGAAATGGGGAAATGAAATTTAAAAAGTATATTAACAGTGCTTGAGAAGAAAGCAAACCAAACGTTGTGCGGACAGATGGAGCCGGTGATTCTTAAGCAGAGCTTAGCAGGATAAAACAGTTCATCATCATACTTTTTCTGTGCCCCTTTTCAGGAAGCAGTACTCTAAAATGTGATGTTGTTTCCACACAAATGTTAAAATCCTCTAAAAGAAAATGGTGGATCAGTTGTCAATTGATCTAAATCACTGCAAGAATGTAGAGAACAAAGCATGTCTAGTGGCTCCTAACCCAGGCATGCAGCTTTAACAATCTTTCTCATGGGAATGATGTCATCTTTTGCTGCCTTCTTTTTACCTTTCATCAGCGTTACAGCCATGAGGTCAGTTATTATAACCCAGCATTTCACGACCCAGCTTCACTTCACTCAGTAAGGTATCTGGCCTTGGCCTTACACTTCTTCCATTTATTCTGAAGATTATGATACTGAAGAAATCACTTGTACAGCCTAAAACATTAGGAAAAGCTTATTCGTTTTTTCTGAAGGTTTATTTATTTATTATGTATACAATGTTCTGTCTGCATGTCCACCTGCATGACAGAAGAGGGCACCAGATCTCATCCTAGATGGTTGTGAGTCACCATGTGGTTGCTGGGAATTGACCTCAGGACCTATGAAAGAGCAGGCAGCTTAAAATCTCATTAGATACCTGCCATGGCTTGTAAGTTCACCCAGGGTATGTATCACAGAGTCACACAAAAACATTTGAAATGTATAAGTATGTAAAATAACCATTTTCCTGCAAGATGCTTAGCAGCTACTGGATAATGGTTTTATTCCTAAGAGTCTAAATTCTGGTTGTTCTAGGTAAAACTGAAGGTAGTAATGAAAAGCTTCCGGAACAATCTTGAGTATTGAGAGATACAGTTCTCAACAGTAACAATTTGGCATGTGGAGCAACAGAATATTTTGTTGAATGGGGTTGCTTAAGGCCATGTGGCATGCTCATCAGCATCCCTCGCTCTCTACCCAGCAGGTTGAGTAGCATTATTATCAACCATAACTACCCCTTTCTCCTGGTTACTAAAAGAGAAAAAGTAATAATAGTGATGATGTATCAACTGCCAGCTCTTTCCCCACAGGGCATTAAGATCCAAACATGTGGATGACCCCATGTTTCTCCTTGCATCCCTACTGCATCTTCCAAAACCCACATCACGAAGGGCCAGCCTCTGCTATACATTATGACCTAATAAATATGGGTTAACAGATGAGTTGATGCTTGTTGTAAAGATGAAATTAGGATATGCTCTTACCTATCAAGTGTAATAGCCTCGAGATATCAACCACAAATCTCATAGTGAAAATGGGATAGAGAGCAAAGGCACTCAGAACATTGACGGGTGTTGCCCAAAAGAGAATTTACTTTTGGGTGAGCTTCTAAAATGTGAAACTTAGTGGAAGCATATAAATTGAAAACCTATTGCCTTTATTAACTTACTGCATTGCCAAAAAAAGACTGAGTGAAAAAATCATGCCTGCTCAGTACTTTAAACAAGTCTTTGGCTACCAGCCTTGTAAGAGCAGGAAGTGAGTTGAGGCAAGGCGCTGCAGTTAAAGCAGAAGCATTCCTTTACCTCCAGTTCCCATAGAACAATAGGCTGGGGAATGAAGCCGAGTCTTGACCTAATTAAGGAAGCTCCCACCCTGTCCCTGCCCTCCCGTCATCCCTTAAGTTTGCTATGAACCAAGGACCGTGGGCTATTTCCAGTGTGCTCCCTTTCTAATTAGGGTGCTCCCATTGTTTGTTTGGGAGTGGAGGGCAGATAAAATTGGCCTTTCAAGTTCATAGGATGCTGGAATAAATGAAGACACACTTGGACCTGATTCAGAGGCTTTCTTGTGCCCAGAATTCCCGGATTTACATCCCCAGTCTGGATTCGGTGGCTGAACAGAATTTAGCTTTTCTCCTTAAGTAAGGATCTAGTTTGTTCTGTGAGTAACTGAAAAGAAATCAGTGATTATTTTGTCACTGGGATGTGAGACTGTCATACAATAGCTCATTATCAAATATCCATATGGTCAGCTATACTTCCCAGTCTAAGAAACAGTTAGACTAGGGTTTGTGACTAGTTCTTTCCTTTCAGGGGTATGAGAAGAGGACCATAAGTCACTTCCAGACTAAGATGGTCTAATGAGAGAAACCTTCCTAAAGCTCTTTTCCTATTTGTTGGTTTTCTTGAAGAATAATCCAGGATCTCTCTATTGAACTACCTACTGGGATTACAAGATATATTTGTGACTGTAGCCTAGACTAGCCCATCTATCCTAATTCAGATCTCTAGCTAAGGTTTCTGTTACCGTCACAGCCAACTATTGAGATAGATATGCCTCCGCTATTGGTAGCTACAATCAGATGGCTGCTGGTGTATAGGAGATGTATTTAGGGTTTTGTGTAAAATAATTAGAGTGTGTCCTTTGAAGATATGTGGAGCATGACTCTGGAATAATCAGAAGTGCGCACTGATGTTTTTTGTCTGAGAAATGTGCTACAGTGTTTATCCTTGATATCATATTCTTTGACAACTGAAATGTGTCTGTGGTTTTCTGCACAGTATATTGAAACCATAAGTTCCTTCTACTTTCATCCAAACAGGTGTATTACCTGCAACCAGTCAAGACTACCCTTCTCTCATACCACAGTCCCACTACCCTACTTTTCTCTACTGTAACCTACTCTTCTAGGGATTTTGATCTTCTGGCTCTTAGGTGGTGTACAGGCTAGTGTTTTGTCAATGTGACACAAGCTGGAGTCATCCAGATGAAGAGAGTCTCAATTGAGAAAAATGCCTCTGTAAGTCTGGCAGTGGAGAAGCCTGTAAGATATTTTCTTACTTTGTGATTGATGTCCAAGGGCCCAGCCCACTGTGAGTGGGTTCCCCAGGGACTGATAGGTAAGTATGAAGATTGAACAAGCCATGAGGAGCAGAAAGTAGCACTCCTCCCTGGTCTCTGAATCAGCTCCTGCCTCCAGGTTCCTGTTCTGTTTGAGTTCCTGCCCTGACTTCCTTCCATGATGAACAGTGATGTCTAAATGTAAGCCAAATAAATCCTGTCTTCCTCCAGTTGAGTTGGTCATGATGTTTCAATACAGCAATAGTTACCCTAACTAGGATATGTGAACAATAAAGTTTCCTACAAATTAAATTTATGCTTTCCAAATTTTCCAAAAGTCTAAAGTCCAGTCCCTCTGTGAACAGTTTTCAACATCAACAGTCAGTCGAGTTTTATAGTTATTAAAAAAACAACAACAAATGAAACTATGTAAAAGTAATAGAGACAGGAACATTGCAAAACAATTTATATATTGACCTTAATATTTGTATTGATGTGCACCATTCATCCTTTCCCCACTCATCCATGTACAGAGCCAAGAGTTACCTTTCAATTCTCCCTACTCCATCCTTTAAGCTATGGCATATGATGTGCTGTGGACTCAAGGCGACTAGCATCTCAGTTCTAAGATGTGTCTTCATTCCTGTTGCCTCAGTTCTCAATGACAATCTAATTATTTAGACCTTCGCATATCTACTGAAATTACCTTCCTACACATCATGCTACTTTGCCCTTTACATCGCTACAAAACACTATTTTTAAATCAACATACCATTTCACTTAAATTATATCCATTTTCTCCCATTGCTTGTAGCCCTAAAGTTTCATTTTGTTTCTTAAGATGTTTGCTGTAAAGTCAGCTTGCCTTTGCTATTTTAGAGCCTTTTTTTCCTATTTTAATTGTACTCTTTAGAAATTTCAGTGGCTCATCAATTCCTGGCTCTTTGAAACCAGCACTTTTGCCAACACCTTTGGCTAAATATTGTCTCCATCTTCTCACAATCTTTCTCAGATTTCTAAAACCATTTATGTGATTAATCTTCACCAAAACTCTTTATGTTCTCATTAGTTGAAGCTACTTTTTAATTTTGCTATGTGCTAATTAAAAATCTGTTTTTACTATACTGTTAATTATTTACACTACCGCTAATTTATATTGGGTGAGAAAGGCTAAAATGAAATAAAGATTAAATCCATGAATTGAATTGTTATACAGGAATGACCTAATCAGGCTGTTGTATAGTATCCCACTGGGATTTCCTACCTTTGTCCATTCTGTTTTATTCCCCCTGGCCTTCACTATAGGTATCCTACTCTTCTAAGGAGCACCATGATCCATATGTCTTTGAAGATTTAATATCCCTACTTATCAATGCTGCAGCATCATGTAAGACCTATCTTAAGCAAGTTATACGTGAGGGTCCTGGCTGATTAGGATCTGAATGTTGATGCCCCAGTGCTCCCCACTATTGATTGATTAGTTCCTGTGCCATTAGAAGCCTACACTGTAACACCTCAACTCAGCCAAAGCAGGAACATCACACAAAATTTATATTTGTGACTACTTTATTCAATTGACTTAAACAACAGTTCAGAAAGACTCCAATGCCCGTGTTAGTTTCTGGGTATAGGACAACTTTTATAAAGACAGTCGCATACCATTTATATCAACAAAGATATAAAATCAATTCTTATGATGGATAAGTCATTCTGTAGATTTCTTATTATTCAGCATCAAATCATGGAACATTGATTGTCTGAATGTGTCAGTAACTTTCAGATTAGTTATGCTTTCACATATATCCCTAATGCTCTCATGGAATGAATGACAATGTTGTATCCATGAAAGGAACTACTATAGTCTAGAGTTTTGAATGTTCAATATTTCTCCTCAGTAATTTATCTACTAAGTATTTCTTTTTAAAGAAACAATCAAATACAATAGAAATATAAAGTTTTATATGCATTTGTACATACATCTTAATAAAACACTTGGTCAAGTAAACTTTATGTTCTTAAAGCCCAGAAAAGTCATATGAGATAAAAGAAGCTGGAAACCATAGTGTCAACACATTCCTTTCTTGTGGAACTAGTTGTGCTTTTCTCTTTCAGGGCCTTCTCAAGACAACTCCCACCTTGTGAACAGGAACTACTGTGCCCTTTGCCAACTACTGACACCAATTACTTCAGTTCTTTGCAAATTCCAGTATTGGGTCTATTTTCTTTGCTCTTCCATAAATTACAAAGGCCAAATATCTCTTTTCAAGAGCTCCAGGATTTAATACTAAGTTTTAACTTATTTTCTCAAACAACTTAAGTTTCTGAATCTTAAGCCTTAAGACAGAGGATTCTAAGCAGCCATCTGCTCTCTGTGATCTCCTGCACTGGATGGCTAAGGGATCTGTTTTTCCCTCTTGGAGTTTCTGTCCCAACTCAATCACAAAATCAAAGAGAAATTGTCATGAAGCAAGAGGCATTTTAAGCCTCAGATTCTTCTCCTCGCTGAACTATTCCATTTATACGTCTTGGCAGTAGTCATTAGCAGCGAGAATCCTAAGGAGACAACAAAAGAAAATGTGCAAGTCTTTTTTTTTTTCAAGAGCTTCTGAAGTGTTGAAAAGTGTTTCTATTTAAAAGCTCCTGACAATGATTGGCAGGATCTGAGAAAACCTCACAAGATGAGCCCCGCCCTCTAAAACTTAGTGCCAGGATAACAGTAAGCACCTAATCCATTCTTGCCCCCCACAGAGGGATTACAAGCTAATTGCTATTTTGTGGCCCTCACAAAGGCCACAGGATGAAAGCGACCAAAGCACAGGTCAGTGATGAGCACCTGTAAGGGCTGCTGAGTCTCCATTCATGTGAGAAGAACAATATCACATATTAACCTGACACAATACGACGAGGGGAAACTTGTGCTCATTGATTGGGTGGTTACTAACAGGCCCGTCAGGCCAGAGTCTTCCTATAGCACTTGGCACTTTGTTTTTAATCAGACAGGCCTAATTTAAACTTGGGGGGGACTTAACATAAAGGGAAGGGAGAGCAGAGGTGTATATATCCATCCGATTTACTGCAGACAGAAAGTACAGAGAGAAATGAAAATTACAGTCAATTCAGAATAGACATAATGAAGCCAATTTACATTTCATGTAATAGATGTTTAGAATATTAATGATATACATAGCAAAATCAGGGCTACTGGCAATGAGATTAACTATCACCTCTGAGTTTTCTTTGTTTTATACAAATATCCACTAAATTGCAAATATAAATAACCATGAAAAAAATTAATCAAAAATTTTACAAGCCAAGTAATTGCAGTTAGGCCTTAGACAAATGTGGCTAGGATTCTCTGGGTAAGTAATTCATAACTGTGGGTCCCTAAGGCACCATCAGCAAAGTTAATTCTGAGTAGCAAAAGTTGGTGGTCATTATCATCCTAGCACACAGAGATGGGGGAAGCAAAAATGGGGCTTTGACATTTATCATCAAAAGCAGCACAGGAGTGTGAGTCATTTGTCTTTATTCCTCCTTCTGTAGTAATCAAGGAAGATGCCTTTCTGAGTCACTTGGTTTGTCAACCAGGCAAATATGCATTTAACCCAAATGAAGAAAGAAATTACTTGGAAAACAGAGAGCCGTAGAAGATGGAAGAACTCACACAGGCGCAAGCAACTAGATCTTAAATGCTACATTATAAAATATATGCCTAATCAGACAGAGAGAAAAGAGCCATTCCTTCATAGGGGACAGTTATATTTAGGCACCAGGTTAGTATTGAGACATACTGCAAAGGTCCAAAAAATGGTTTGTAAAGAAATTGAATAGTAGCATATAAATTGCCCTTTGAATCTGGTTTTTCTGTTCAAACAAGATCCGACAAAGACTGATACGTGCTACACACTGCCCTCATGCAAAGATGGAGTCACAAGTTTAAAAGCACCTGATAATGAAAACATGTTCAGAAATAAGTTGAGCTTCTTGGACTCGGTGCACAGTGAGAATAATAAAACTGCCTTCCGAGGTTATATGATTCCTTTATTCATTATCTCACAGCAGACGATATTTGTTTTTCTGTCTCTTTTTTTTTTCCTTGCTAACCTGAGACACAGGCCAGAATCTCCTCCTCCGTAGCTCTGCATGGGCTCTCTGATTGGTGTCTTTTTGTAATTTTGTTTGGCACTTTAAATATGGCTTATTCCCTTGGGATCCTAGAGACTGTCCCCTCACTGAATCACTAGGATCGAGATTACTCTTATTAGCAGGAGAAATCTAGAAATGTTAGTGGTTTGGATTGGTGGTAATTAGATTCCTATTTCATAAACACTATGCCTTAACTTCTTTACAGTTCAAATTGTAGCCCATCAGTTATGTGGCGACTCCTCACGGGTGTAGGTGGCGAACTGACAATGCTTCATTGATGCCACTTCGAAAAGAACTTAACAGAAATGAATTACAACACTTTGCCATGATAGTCTGAGATTTCTCAAGAACAAAGCTGGTTTTTCTGTAGTGGCAAACAAAAATTACCGTGGCTTCTTATCCAATAAATAGAATCCCTGAAACAAAATATGCTGTATGCACTCATGTGTTAATGCATGTGCAAGTGTGTGTTCACAAGGGCGTGTTCCAGTTGTTCTATGTAATGTCCACAGCAGATGTCCACATACTATGGAGGAGACATAGTAGTGTCATAAGCTTGGACCACATCCCTCCCCATTGACTTATATGAAACCTTATTGGGGAGTATTTGAACTTTTCAAATATTGAATGCTTGAGTTCTCTTTTTCAATTTTCCTTTATTTATTTACACGTTTCTGTGTCTATCTGCATGAGTGTATGTGCAAAGGCAAGAACAGAGCATGGCATCCCTGGGAACTGAAGTGTCAGGTGCCTGTGGGATGATACCTGGCTTGCTATATGGATGCTGGGGTCCAAATTCTTATCCTCATGTTTACATGGCAAGTGATTTGAATGGCTATACCACCTCTCCAGCCTAGGACTTTCCTTTTTATTTAAATAAACCACAAATGCATAAAATAAAGTGTGTATTTATAGATTTGTTGTGTTCAAGTGGTAGTGACGTCTATGCTTTCAGCTCTGAAACCTGGGCAGCTGACAAAGGTGTCCACAGCAGAAATAGAAAGTGGTATTAGAAAATATGACACTTGTTACCATAAAATATTAGTGCCTTTGATTTCATGGAGATGTGCATTCACTGGACAAGGAGATAAAATCTAGATGAAAATAATAACGTGATCATGTATTCGGGCAAATACAGATTATTTCCATTATATTCAATGCTGTCACTTGCAAGGCATATGTGTCTGACTGTGCACACAACTAGTGGTTTCTCTGTAGTTTTCTAAAAACTTTGTGTGCGTTGGTATGTTGTCTGCAAGCATATCTGTGCACCACATGCTTGCCTGGTGCCCAAAGAGAACAGGAGAGGGTGTTGGACCTTTTGAACAGGAGTAACATGAAGTTGTGAATCTCAGTGTGGGTCCTGGGAGTCTAAATCCGGTCAGATGGAATAGGGCTGGCCATACCTGCGGAGCCATCTCTCTGGACCCTCTAAGTCAGTAATTCCTAGTGCCTGTTTCCTGGACCAGCACCTTCAGCCTTCCCTGGGGCACTGCTGCCAGTGCAAAGTCTCAAACACCCCAAAAGGTCCAGGCAATCCGAATGAGCTGCAAACTTCTAGCGCAAATGCCTTTTTTCAATGACTCTAGTACTTCTTTTTGATAAATAGAATACATGTCATCACTTCTAGGAAGCAAAGAGTTACAAAGTAGATAGGTCACTAGTTTACTTTGCATTAGAAGACAAATTAAAGCGTTTCTTAAAAACCTTCCGAAGTCACTGTGAGGTGGATGGGAACCTTTGTTTTCTGAGTTTTACAGATATTAGTGTAATCATAAACTTCATAATCGCTCTTAATGGGAGAGCTGTATTCGACTCCTGTCTTCAGCTAGTAAAATATGCATTCTGCAAATGAAGAAGAGCAGAGTCAATCAGGATTCATAGTCCGAAGTGCCAATTGTTTTCAATGGCATGCCTTTTATTTATTATCTATATATCTATTTAATCATTTATTATGAGGCCATCCATTGGAATCAAAGCAATAGTGTAAATCCTTTAAAATTTTTTAAATGGCCCACCAAGGCCAGTGGATCTGGACCCAGGGGGCCTGCACAAACTGATGCACCAACCAAGGACAATGCAGGGAATCTAGACCCCCTGTTCAGATGTAGCTGATGGACAGCTCATGCTCCATGTGTGGGGGGAGGGAGAGGTGAGACTGCCTCTGAATGAACTCTGGTGCTTGCAATTTCATCACAGGCCCTTGCTGGGGAGGCCTTGGGGGCACCCAGAGGAAGGGGATGCAGGCTACCCTGATGAGACCTAATGTGACCAAACTGTGACAGTCCCCCTAATCAGAGATCTGGACTGGGGATAGGGCAGAAGAGGGAGGGACGGTGGTAACTGGAAGATGAAAGTGAGGGGATAACAATTGGGATATAATGTTAATAAATTAAAATAAAAAAGAAAATAAATAAAAATGTCAAATGATCATTCAATATACTCAAAAAATCTTTGAGTGAGTTTATATTGTATGTCTATAATATAAAGATATATTAAATTTGAGCTCTACCTGTAAGCCAAATAAGTAAACCAATTCTTCTATTAGTAAAGGTCCAGTTAATGAGGTTTTACCAACAAGTATATCAATTATTCATATTTGTTCTTATTTCAAAAAACAATTTGAGGACATATATAGCATTATAGAGCCCAGCTTTTATAAATTCATGAAATAAATTAAATTTATGAGAATTCCATCATTTTAAAAATGCAATTATCTAATTAACAGTTTAGAGAGAGTTGTATGAAATTAGGGTCAGCTGCATGCACCTCAGCTGAGAGTCAGAGGACTCCCTCCCTTTACCTCTACCTGCTATGAGGAAATGTCAACAGGCATCAAGCCCAGTACCAATAAACTCTCTCAAAGAGATGCAGCCAACCTGACAAAGATGGTAGCTGGTTGCTGGAAGGACTGTGGTCTTTGTCTTTTCCAGAACTTTACGTTTTGATGAGCCATTTTGTTCTAAAACAAATTTTATCATGACACAACCTCTTCTAAAGGACTCTTTATGTTTTAAAAGTAGAATCTGAGGATGTTGAAAAGCTGACACATTTTCAATTCAGATTGACACTACTCAAGACATAGGCATAAATGATGTTTGTTCAAAAAATTATGTCAGAGGAACTGTGAGAATTTCTGATATCTATAGAAATATTAAAGAAAAACGTGGGGAAACATATTTTAGACTGCTGCAGATGTTCTCAGATCCAATGGCATTTCTAGAAAAAAAAAAGCTGTAAGATGTTTCCTTGCATGACATTGAAGGACAGTTTAAAATTCTACCAAGGATCTTTCAGACTAGGACATAACAGTGTCCTCTTACAAAGGAAGATCTGTTCTGCACGTCTCTCATTTCAATGGAGAACAACAATAATACATGCATTGTCTGTTGTGTGTGTAGGGAGAACTTTGAAACAATCGTTCTTTAAACTACTTTTAAAGATTAAATGTTTCTTAAGTCATGTTTCCTTAAAATTGAGTTCAAAGAGATACACAAAAGTGAAGTGCTCATGAGGTAGAAATATGTCTCAGCAGTTAAGAGTTTGTACTCCTAATCCAGAGGACCTGAGTTCAGTTCTATAATTCATATCAGGAGACACACAACTACCTATAATTCCAGATCCAGAGGTATTAAAGCCTCTGGCCTTTGCTTGTCCCTGCACTAATATGTACACACCCAAACACAGAAAAACAGACACTTAAGTTAAAGTAAATCTTACAAAATTAAATGAGACAAATGTGTTTTCTTAGAATGTATTGGTCATTCTTATGTGAAAAACCATCTTCCAGATAGTCCATGCAGGGGCTTCAGAGATGGCTTAGCGGGTAAGAACATACACTACGTTCCCAGAAGGCATAGGTTCAGTTTTCGCCACTTACTGTTCACAATCTTTCAGGTACTTCTTGTTCCAGAGAATCCAATGTCCTTTCCTGGCCACCAAGTGCACCAGTCATGCACATAGTGTACACACAAACCTGCAAACCAAAGGTTCATATGCATAAAACAAAATAAATAAAACCTTAAGAACAAAGATAATCCAAACATGTGGCTATTTTCAACTCCTAATGATAAAAAGAGAGGACACAATATAGAAGGAGAAAGTGGGAAAATAAAATATGCAAAAAAATGGTACTCTCAATTGTTTTCTCCAAAGTCTGTGTTTTGTTCTATTCTCAATAATTGCATCTGTGGCATAAACCCTGGGTAAACCAGCTATATTAATCACTGTCAGAGAACAAGGTCACAATTCTGGAAAGGAAAAAGTCTGAACGGAGTTCTGATGTTGAATTTTATCTGGAGGTGCCTATTTTAGCTCATGATTAAACAGATGGGTGGATGGAGGGAGGGAGGATGGATGGGTGGATGGATGGATGGATGGATGGATGGATGGATGGATGGATAATGGGCAGAATAAAAGAAGATAGATAAGTGATGGATAGATAGATAGATAGATAGATAGATAGATAGATAGATAGACAGACAGACAGACAGACAGACAGACAGACAGACAGACAGACAGAAGAAATAGCTATAGTTCTGTGCACAGGTTTTCTGGAGTATCCTAGAAATAAAGGTGCTCTAGTGACAGTCACCTCATCTACACTCATGACTCCATTTATAAAATATGAGGTGTGGCAAAAGACAAATTCAACTGGACTCCCCCAAATGAGGATCTTAAAAATACATATGCAGATGGACTCCACCTGGACTATTGTTTTTCTAATCGACCCTCAATGGCAGAAGGAGACCGCCCTTCACACAGGGCGTGACACAGGCAGGCAGAAAGGAGAGAGCAGCAGCATGTTCATACCGGGCTTGAGCCCAGACCAGCACGCAGGCCAGAGACACCTAGGGACCCGTCCCGTGGAACGGATACCGGAAGGTTCACTCTTGTTTCCCTTTAACCTTTTATCCCTCTTGTGTAAGCTAGTTGGGTTGTATAATAAAGTTTAATTGTTTAAAAAAAATACACATGCAAACACACACTTGCTGGACTGAATGTGGCTATAGTTGGTTAAATCTGGAAGAAATTATAAATCAAAATAAATAATGATAATGCCTTTTAATTCACTAAATTTAAATACTGTGAGAATTAATGAGGTAATTATAATAAGATATATAGTTGGATAAATTAAGGAGAAAAATTTAACCATTATAGAAGTATTAACTACTGACTAGAGAAAAATACAGAATTAAGAATTCACTAGACTACAACTATTACAATATATGATTCTGGCACAAGTCATTGTTGGATACCAACACTGGAGTGTGACCATTTGATGAAACAGTATATTCTTAAAGTCTAAAAGTATCTCACCACAAGACTCTCATTAATTATGAAGGGGGAAATATTAACATTATGGGTGAAAGCTGACAGACGCCGCCTTAACCAAATGAGCCAAGTTAGTTCGCCAGTAATGGCATAAATGGACATCACCTGCCTCCTGAAGACACAGCATCACAGTTGTGGTAATTTCTGCTAAAAAAAACCGTGCAGCTCTGAAGAAAATCAGACGAACCAAATGTTGTGGTGAAGGGAGTGCTACCAAAATATTCAACCTGCATCAATTAAAATAACAAAACTATGAAAAGCAAATAAAGAATGAAAAACTGCTCCAGGATAAAAGACACAAACACCACACAGCAACCAGGCATAACTGTGATTTTGGACCCCAAAACAATATCTTGCTTCTAAGGATATTGTTGGGAAAAGTGAAGAAGTTTGAACGTGTTGTTTTACTATTATTCACTGTCTATTTTATTAGAATAATAAATGACTGTCTTATTGCCAATTTTCTTATTAAACTCTGGTCGCGCATGAGAACACTTTTGAAGAGATACAGATGCACTTTGGTGTAAATGGGCAAGTCACATATTGATACTTCCAACAATGTAAGAAAAGACATTGACAGTGGAGGACATCGTGTACTTTTACAAGTTCTCTGTATTTTGGAGTCACTTCCTAAAAGAAAATTAAAATAGGGCACTCCCTTCTGAAATAAATGATGGGCACAAAGCCAAGTGAAAAACACTTCTTTAAGTTGAAATTATTTTTAAAATATTCAGTTTCATAGTTTAAAGTGTGTGTGTGTGCATGCATGGGCATTTATTTACCTGCAGAAGGCAAAAATAATTTTTAAAAAAGGCACTGAATCCTCCTCTATCTACATGAGTGCATGGAATTGAACTCAGCCTTGGTTAGGGCGCTGTGTGGTCTTAACCACTGATCTACCTTTCTAGCTTTTAAGTGAAGATTTTCAAGAGAGCAAGACTATTGGTTCTGTACATTTCAAACAGCTTAGTTATAAAATATAGAAAAAGAGAACTGACTGATCATATAAAAGTACAAGTTATCACAGATCAACATGTGAGTGGGAACTTTCTGGTGAACTGACAGTGTGTGCTCGCTTATTCTGTGCATGAACACTTGTAGATGCAAACATGGTGCATATTCATTGCCTCAATTAGCATATTACATAGTTTGCCCACCAGTGCCTGGCACTATTCTAACCACTGAGGACAGACAATAATAAACAAAAACAGGTAAGTGCCCTTGAACTTATAAAATACAGTTGATATACAATTTAATGTTGTGTTTGTTTTATTTTCCTCTGATTTTTTTTCACGTTGTTAAATATCCATAAACAGTAGTGTGGACATAATAGTTCCTGGATTCCATGCACTACTCACTCACCTTTGTCTCTATTGTGCCGTAGTTAACTTCCAAAGTTTTTTATCACAAATGCTAGCTACTAAAAAGTATCGCACATTTGTATTTAAGGTCATTCTTGTCCCATCCTTAATAGCATGATCCAGCAAGTAATAATGCTCAACTCATCCTCCATGTTTTCTTACTGGCTCAGGCAAGACCATAATTATTTAATACCAAAAGAAGCATAAGCACCAAGTTCATGCACTTGATATCCTTGCAATTAGTACTGAGGTAAAGTTAGTAAATGAAATAATTGACTGTTGGGTTGGCTGAAGACTGACTGTTGGGTTGGCTGAAGTGTGTTTACTATTCCAGGTTCAGTTTACATTTTCAGTATAATTTTTGAGACGAGGATTTGTGTTTATTGCACCCTTCCATTCATTTTTCTTCTGATTTAGTCATATACTTTCTCTATTAGTCTGTGACACCTTTATCTTGTCTACATTATTTTTAAGCACTCTGTATATGGGCAAGAATAATAATCTTCTGACAAAACTTATACGGTATTGTAATGGGAAAAATATGCAAAGCAGCCTTAAATCTAATGCTTGTTTATGTATTTACATAAACATAAGTTGGAAATTTTCCAGCCTGATTATACCGCATCTCGGCCTCAAATGGTTCAAGCAGAATAAGCTAATGAAGGGACAACACTGAAATACACTGTGGAAAAGTCCACTCTTATTTTAAGGTTTTTATATTAAGAAAAGACATGTGTTAAATGTGGGAGGAAGCACTTTTACTATTCTTTAAATGTGAAAAGGCCTACTCATATTTGGATGTACATTTTAAGAGGAATCTGAACATAAAAGGCTTTTCTAGAGAAAAGTGAGAGATGGAATAGGGTTTAAAATTAGATCGTCGCAAGAAAAGAAGCAGGGATATTTACCTTGGAAAATGCAGCATTTTCTCTATCTCCTGATTAATATACCAGAACTAATTTCTACAAATTTTGTGATGCTCTCAAGCCTTCAGTGAGTATAAACTCTATGCACAGTAGAAAGTCAACAAGTGACTATTGAGTGTATGCTTAAACTGCTGAAGACAAAGTGAAGCCAAGATCAAAATCACAGTATCTATTTATCGTGATCTTCTCCTCTTAAGGTTCTCTGAACAATGAAAAGCTGCCCCAGGAAATAATAAGCAACCAATCTCCAACAGAATCAAGGCGAAGTGGAGAAGAAATTTGGGAGATGGAGCGACAAGTTAGCGTTCTCTAATCTCTTCCATAAGGACATTCTTATCTTCACAGTCCTTGATTTCTCTATTTGTCAGTTACTAGTTATTAATCCAAAAAAAAAAAAAAAAGGAATGGGTGGAACAAAATGAAGATCTGAGAAGTACTCGAATAAAGTTTTGTGATTTTGAGCCTGAGATGAGAGGAGATTTAGGAAGGAATTGTTATATACACAGAATATTCGAAGATGTATTTCAAATGGGAAACCTGAATGTCAAAGACTCAGGTTTTAAATATCTTTTGGATCAACTTAGATCATTTTATAAGATTCTCTGCATTTTAGAACGGAATTAAATATTTGAAGGCGATGCTTCGCCAAAATGCTGAATGAAGTAAATGTGCTCATGAGGTACAACGTGTTCACATTCAGCTCCCTGGTGGTCTGTGGGCAACAGAAATTAAATAACTATATGATAATGTTTCATTATCATTAACATTTATCAGAGCTGGCTTGACAGACTAAGTTATTCTCGAAATTGGGTATAATTGAGATAAGAATCTTTCCCTAAACTTTTATACCTAATACATTAACTGCAACCATGTCTCTAGCCAAATTAATCAAGCAGATATATAAACTATTTAAGACATTTGAGTGGGAGAGCCAGAGCCGCTCTTTCTAGGCTCAGTCTGCCAAAAACCATTGGAGGCGTCTCTATTTCTAATATTAGATACTACAATTGGACCTCCGCCTCCTGCCTCCAGATAACTATTCAGTAAGGCCGACTCTCAGCTTATGTGAAGACACAGGAGAACAGAATTTGTGACACCCTGGGAGTTTGCCAGGTTTCAGTGGGTGGTAGGACCAAGGCTGAAGGCCAAGAGACGGATCCGCTAAAAAAGATGCACAAAACATACCCTTATGCATTTGTTGACTAAAGTGATACCTTTTTTAAATATTTATTTATTTATTTATTTATTGATCATCAGGGTAGTGAGGAAATAATCTAGTTACAGTTACAGTGTCTCTCCAAAAAAAATAATTCCAAGTTGAGGCTGGTATATTGTGAGGCGGGGGGTGGGGGGGGAACTAAAATAAAAGGCTTAGCTGTAGTTCATTAACTTTAATTGGTTTTTGTTGCTTCTCCTCAGGTTCCCTGGATCTTTCCGCCATCTCCTCCCCCAACTCTCGGCTTCCCCTTCTTCTACCTCTCGCCTCCTCCCCCTCCAATCTGGCTTTCTCTCCTTCCTGGCAGCATTTTTAGCTTTAATTTGATAGTAAAAAAAAAACTGAATCCAAAGTTACAGAATTCTTCAAATTCAACTTCTTTGAAGAAAAAGAAGTTTTAGGGGGAAATAAAAAGAATAGCTATCCCAGCTGAGATCCAGGATGACTTCAAAGGTATATGTCCCAATCTGTCCTGGAAGGGGGAAAGGAGGGTACTGCAGCAAATCAGTCCCTCCTTTAAAAGCCATTTGTGGGACACTTATTACTACAGGCACATCTCCGTGCCACAGGAATAAGTACAGACCCAAACAAGGTCTCCATTATCATGAATTTCAGACTACCGGAAAAACAGGTAAAAACAAACAAACAAACCAATTTTTTAAAAATGTGGATGCTATGAAAAATCAAAAGGCTACGAGATTAAAAATAGTGTGCTTACTTAGAGTACAGGCAACAGCCTTCTCTGAGGTTCTACATTTTGAATGAACCTCAGAAAAATGCAAGGGTATAAACCCTGCCACCGTTCCTGAGGAGGGGACATCTGGAGAGAGGATAGCATGAACTGCATACAGAAGGCCAAAAAAATACAGAATGTGGGGAATAAGACATGCATTCAAGAACATGAGGCCAACAAAAATGAAAGGAAGCAATTACTTCGATACCTTTTGCACTCATCCTCCACCGGTGCAGAGTGATCTGTATGCGTGAGTATTCTACAGCAGTCACCAAATCTGTCAGGCACTAAACAATTGCTGTATTGAAATTTTATGAGCAATTAATTCTGAAATGTAATGCTTTTAAAAATCCTTGCTCCAAAGTACCTACCCCCATCATTTCAAAATTATTTTACAATCTTGATTCAATAACGAGGTACTAAATTTGGGTATAAGGTATAAAGAAAGATGGAAAACCCATCTTAGTCAAAATAGTTCATTCCTATGTACTAGTAATTATACAACCCAAATTAAATTTAGTTATACAAATGTGATATTCTTTCACTTCTTATATCTATTATATTCTATATGGTTTGCGTTAGGTTGAAACATGGTCCATCTTAAACACACACACACATACACACAGACAAACACACACTTCTTCTATTTTAATATACACACACAAGTGCATGCACACATATACTAAAATAGAAGTGATGTGTGTGTTATCTCATATTTTAAGACTATGAAAAACATATCCAAATTCATTTAATCATCTACATTGTATTTTTATATTTAAAGTGCTGCTTCAGAGAATGTAAAGCTATTTTAGATTCACTTCTAACTCATATAGATATTAAGGTTTAGTCCCAACCGAAGCAGAACACAAAAAAGAATATTCAAGTGTGTTTTAGTTCACTGGAGTATTTCCATTTTAATTCCAAAGCATACAAGAGTGCTAATTTCATCACTAATGTGGTCTAGTCTGATCTACCCAGGCAAGTGCACCCGAAACTCACATTTAATTTCATGATTCCTAATGAGAGTGGAAGTCTAATTTGGAAAGGAAAAAAGTTTGGGGGACAACAAAGCACTGCAATAATGTCTGGGGGAAATATAAATTCTTGAAACCAAGAGATTTTAATTCCAGTTCTGTTATAGTAATACTGGAAAGCTGTTTTACTCTCTGGACCTCAACATCCTCATATGGACAATAAAAGTGTATTGAATACACTCTTTTAAAGACAATGTAAATGTTTTAATTCAGATATTAAACTATTAAATAGATGCAAAGACTTCCAATAAATAGTTGACTAGAAAATCTATACTCGTAATTCGCCTCCAGTGGCACTGTATTGATCAGAATGCTGGCTATTTTCTTCATGAAAATAGAATGTGTATTAATAAATTTGAAAGGAAGAACAAATGGAAAGAAAACAATAATTAGGGGCCAGAAATACATAGTTTAAAAGGAAACCTGTGCCATAGTATTCTGTGAGCATTGAACTCACTTAGCCAATAACAAAAGTAGAACAGGAAAAATTGAATAGCTATGGGGAGTGGAGTGCTATGAAATGCTCCACGTGGGCTCATATGCTGCGTGCTGGGACCCCAGAGTACTGTCATATGGGGAGGTTGTGGAAAACATAGGAGGGGGTGCTTAGTTGAAGAAATTAGGCCACGGGAGGCATGTCATTAGAGGCTGTGTCTCACTCTAGATGCTCCCTTTGTTCATTCTCTTTGCTTCATGTTGGTCGGGAAGGAGAGAAGCTCTCTGTCACATGTCTCTGTCATATGCTTCTGCTCCCGGGAAATTTCCTGAAATTCACAGGAGCACTCAATCATGAGCTGAACATCCTGACACCACAAACCCCGATGTCCTTCTGCCTCCTTATCCTGTGTATGTCAGGCACTCGTACCCAGTGAGAAGAAAATCAGCATGCTCATTCAAGTGTAAGAGGAAACAGTTCTTAGGAAATGACTAGTTCTCTGGCCAACAGAATTCTGGGAAGGTCCTTTGTTACTCACAGAATGACTGCCTTTCCCAAAACACGTATTGAAGAATCCATCCCCAATGTAATTGTATTTAGAGATGATACACTTCTGGAACATAATTAAGCTTAGATAAATTCATGAGGCTAGAGCTCACATGATTAATTTAGTGTTCTTATAAGAAGAAGAAAACAAATCAGAGTGCCACCTCTTTGCCATTTTAGGATACACACACACATACACACACATACACACATATAAGCTTTCTGCAACCCAAGAAGATAGCGCTCATCAAGAACCAAATCTACCAACACCGAGGACTTAGATAGTATGTAACGGTGGGAAAGATACAGTTATTGTTACCCTATCCACGTCATTCTGTAACAGTATTCCAAGTTAACACACACACACATTTTCACATTATTCAATGACCCTAGGTCATTCACTGAAAGAAAGAAAGAATGAGTGAATCCAAAATCACTTCACAAACATAACAGGGAAAGTTGTTTTCTCTTCTTCTTCTTCTTCTTCTTCTTCTTCTTCTTCTTCTTCTTCTTCTTCTTCTTCTTCTTCTTCTTCTTCTTTTTTAGAAAAAAAGCACAACAACATATGTTGCTATGTTCAAAGGTTTCATATTGGCATTTGAGTTTTGGCTGTAACTAATAGCCATCTAATTGAACTTAAGGCCAGCTGGAGCAGAGAGAACTCGTAGGCAATACTGCAATCTTAGTCTAATACCTCTGCTGGTGAGGCCATGGAACCTGGATAAGAACCTACTACTGGCACTTTTTTAAACCAGCATGATTTCGAACTGTCTTCTAATGATTTACCTTTATACCCATAGAAGAGTATAACTTTGACCCCTCATCATGGAAGTTCACTTTAGCAGCAGATAAAGACCATGACAGACCACAATAGATCAAATTTCAGAGAACAGCTGACTGTAAGGCTTCCAGCCCCAGCTGACAACACAACTCCTAACCTAAGGCTCAAGGAACACTGCAGATGGTAGTGGAAAGATGGTAAGAGACAAATGACCAGGTTGTCTGCTCAGTGACTGTGTCTTCTATATAGGATAAGGAAGCTGCCTCTGTGGAATTTTGACAAGATGGCTGCCTAAACAAGACCTTCATAGTAGCAACACCATCTAGCGTGTGAGTGAGAACAGGACAAATCTCACACTGCCTCATCCTTAGATGAAGAATTGTAGGTGATTAATAACTTTTGAAATAGGGAAAAATCAGGCTTCTCTGAAAAGTCTATTCATGTTTATCTTATCCCAAGTGGTAAGCCCTAAAAGCACATTTAATCCACCAACACCAAATGGACTCATTGGGTTTCTTTACATACTTATATGCAGTTATACATGTAGCAATCAAGAAAAAAATAACAATAGAGGTTATACATAGATGTGGAGGGAGGGCTTAGCACTAGAGGAAGGGAGAGAGAGAGAGCACATGTGACAATAGAGTATTGATGGTATCAATATATGTGTATGAAGTGTGACAATAAATCCATTGTATTACACAAATTAATAAATGATTATAAAAATGAAATAAGATGGAAAAAACTAGTATTTTTGAAAGTACATATAAGGCAACAGACGGGACTTGGGAAGAGCAGTAAAGAGGCTTCCCCTCTCAGGGCGTATTTGCTGTAACGTGATTGTATCGTCCCCAGTATAAACACAGAAGGCTTTTCTTTCTGTCTTGTGAAGGAAGGGCAGAAACTGAGTATAAAAATATTAGTCTCCATGGAATAGAACGCATATCTTAGACTGAGAAGCTGAAAATTGATGGAGTACATAGTGACAAACGGGACATCTGTATCTCGCTTCCTCTTCTGTAAGACTCTAAGAGCTAGAGGTCAGGAGGACCAGAGCAAAACATTGTATTCTGGACATGACAGGATCCCTGTACTCACAAACTCCCAGCAGCTTTAGGTGCCTGCACAAGGTCAAACAAAGCATGGGGACGGGGTATCCACAGTTGACGGCTTCTACAGGAGAAAGTGATTTCTTTAAAGAAATGGCCCTGTAAGGTAGGCAACACTTCAAGCCATGGGCCATCCAGGAGTACTTGGGCAGCACAAAACGAACTCAGTGTGTCATTTAAAAATAAGAGGGAAGACACAGAGAGAGAGAGAGAGAGAGAGAGAGAGAGAGAGAGAGAGAGAGAGAGAGAGAGAGGAGGGAGGGAGAAAGGAAGTTGGAAGGGCTTAGGGAAGTGGGTGAAGGAAGTTTGGTGAATATGATTAAAATACTTTGTATGAAAGTCTTGAAGAATTAATCCAAATATGATTTTTATAAAAGAGGTTGACAATTGCAGCATTCTCTGTCTAAAAAGTCACTGTCCCAATTCCTGCTAAGTGGTATATTGTTTCACAATTAATGATTAGTCAGTAGCCATGAATGAAACAGAATAAATCACTTAGGTCAAGTTATTGAATTTTTGAATAACTGGGCAAATATCCTGAAATACCACAAACAACTGTTTGCATGAGATTATAGTTTTTCCTTCATGATCTCCTCAACCATGTTGGATATCAAGAGCAAATGAATTCTGAAACTTTTACTCATAGAAGTTTTGTTATTTCATGCATCTGTGTGTTCACTGATTCGAAATCTTAGTTTTGTTTTCACTTTAGTACCTTCCAGTGAGTGGAAATTCTTATGACTTCCAGTGTGGAGTATAGAAAATGCAACGAAGCTGAGCAAGGAAACGGATTCAGAGGCTTGGGGAGCCCACTTGGACAATCTGACAATCAAAGTTGGAAACACTTGCTCTCATTCCCAAGCAGAAGGTGGGCTGTGGAGACTGGAGACATCACTGCTTTCAGCCCCAACAGCATATGCTTGTACACATACATGGGAGGATGGATGGATTGTGTCTACAGCTCATCAGAGGGCTTAGCTTAGCAAAACTAGAATTTATACAAAGTGTTATTTTTCTGGACGATGGATACGTTTCTATCAATATCAATACTTATCCCCATAGAACAAAAGACATCAGGCCCAGAGAGGTGACAATATTCAAAGCAAATTTATATTAGTAACAGCTTGGCCTTTCACCTAGGATTAACTTTTGGCTCTTCCAATTACAAATCTTTAGGTCTTGGGGAAAGGTTACTGAAAATTGCTAGGTCTTAATTATCTCCTCTATGAAAAATGGATAAGACACTGCACTTCACTGTGGTACCCCGGGGAGTAAGGCACTGATAAGAAAACAGATGAGGAGTCTATGTGGAGCAGATGTTTCCTGTTAACCTCTTTTACTTTTTTTTCCTTTCACACCCACAGTGGATGCCGAATAAGCATGCAAACACACCGTGCCTTGTGTATACAATGTGCTATTGCTGGCTAAATGGATTGTAGTGTTTGTGAGACAGGCAGTTTTGGAACTCGCTGGCTGCATCTTTCACATCTATGTCCCACAAAGCACATGGTTATTATATGAAGAGGAGCAATTCAACCCAAGGCTTTTTCAAAGGCAACTTTCTTTTTATTTATCTAACGTACAAATCTTTATATATACTTCTCATTCACAGCCAGTATTACAAGTATAATTCTTCTTAAATTACTTCTTTTACTTTTTGAGATTATAGTGTAATTGCATCATTTTCCTTTTCCTTTCTTGCCTAAAAATCCTCCCATACACCCATACTTGCACTCTTTTGAAATCATTGCAGTTTTTTCTTTTTATTTTTTAATTTTGTTATTAATTTATTCTTGTTACATCTCAATGGTTATCCCATCCCTTGTATCCTCCCATTCTTCCCTCCCTCCCATTTTCCCCTTATTCCCCTCCCCTATGACTGTGACTGAAGGGGATTTCCTCCTCCTGTATATGCTCATAGGGTATCAAGTCTCTTCTCCGTGACCTGCTGTCCTTCCTCTGAGTGCCACCAGGTCTCCCCCTCCAGGGAACATGGTCAAATGTGAGGCACCAGAGTACATAAGAAAGTCATTCCCACTCTCCACTCAAGTGTGGAGAGTGTTCTGTCCATTGGCTAGATCTGGGTAGGGGTTTAAAGTTTACGGCCTGTATTGTCCTTGGCTGGTGCCTTAGTTTGAGTGGGACCCCTGGGCCCAAATCTGCCTATCATAATGTTCTACTTGTAGGTTTCTAGGACCCTCTGGATCCTTCTACTTTGCTATTCTCCCATGTTTCTCTCATCTAGAGTCCCAATAGGATGTCCTTCCCTCTGTCCCAGTTTCCTGGTAAGGGAAGGCTTTCGTGGGACATGCCCCTTGACTAGTATGCAGATATGTGAGTTTACACCATTTGAGTCTTTCTGCTTCTGGGTTAACTCACTCATTATGGTCATTTCTAGCTCAATTCATTTATCCACAAATTTCGGGAATTCCTTGTTTTTAATAGCTGAGTAGTATTCCATAGTGTATATGTACCACAGTTTCTCTATCCATTCTTCTACTGAGGGACACTTAGGCTATTTCCATGTTCTGGCTATTATGAATAAGGCTGCTATGAACATGGTTGAGCAAATTTTCTTGTTGTGTGCTGGAGCATCTTCTGGGTATATTCCAAGGAGTGGAATAGCTGGGTCTTGAGGAAGCCCTATTCCCAGTTTTCTGAGATAGCACCAGATAGATTTCCAAAGTGGCTGTACTAGTTTGCATTCCCACCAGCAATGAAGGAGTGTTCCTCTCTCCCCACATCCTCTCCAGCATGTGGTGTTCCTTGAGTTTTTCATCTTAGCCACTGTGAAGGGTGTAAGATGGAATCTCAGAGTTGTTTTGATTTGCATTTCCCTGATGACTAAGGAGGTTGACAATTTCTTTAAGTGTTTCTCAGCCATTTGATATTCCTCTGTTGAGAATTCTCTGTTAGTTCCAAACCCCATATCTCAATTGGGCTATTTGGTTTGGTTTGGTTTGATGGTGTTTAATTTCTTGAGTTCTTTATATATTTTGGATATTAGACCTTTGTCAGATGTAGGGTTGGTGAAGATCTTTTCCCAGTCTGTACACTGTTGCTTTGTTCTCTTGACAGTGTCTCCAGCCTTACAGAAGCTTCTCAGCCTCATGAGGTCCCATTTATTAATTGTTGACATTAAGGCCTGGGGTGTTGGTGTTCTGTTCAGGAAGTTGTCTCCTGTGCCAATATGCTCCAGGCTCTTCTCCACTTTTTCTTCTAAGTGACTTAGTTCCTCTGGTTTTATGTTGAGGTCTCTAATCCACTTGGATTTGTGTTTTGTGCAAGGTGACAAATATGGGTCCAGTTGCATTTTTTTTCACATAGACCTCCAGTTAGACCAGCACCATTTGTTGAAGATGCTATCCTTTTTCCATTGAATGGATTTGGCTTCTTTGTCAAAAATCAAGTGACCATATGTGTGTGGATTCATATCTGGGTCTTTGATTCGATTCCAATGATCAACCAGCCTGTTGCTGTGCCAGTACCATGCTGTTTTAATTACTATTGCTTTATAGTACAGTTTGAGATCCGGTATGGAGATTCCTCCAGAGCACCTTTTATTGTACAAGATTGTTTTAGCTGTTCTGGGTTTTTTGTTTTTCCACGTGAAGTTCAGAATTGAACTTTCAATGTCTTTAAAAATTTGTGTAGGTATTTTTATAGGGATTGCATTGATTCTGTAGATTGCTTTTGGTAGGATGGCCATTTTTACTACGTTAATTCCCCCGATCCATGAGCAAGGAAAATTATTCCATCTTCTCATGTCATCTTCAATCTCCTTCTTCAGAGTTTTGAAATTTTTTTCAAACAAGTCCTTCACTTGCTTAGTTAGAGTAACTCCTAAATATTTTATATTGCTTATGGCTAATGTGAAGGGTGTGGCTTTCCTAATTTCTTCCTCTGCAAGCTTGTCATTTGTGTATAGGAAGGCTACAGACTTTTTGGAGTTAATTTTGTATCCAGCCAATTTGCTGAAGGTGTTTATCAGCTGTAGGAGTTCTCTGGTGGAATTTTGAGGGTCACTTATGTACACTATCATATCATCTGCAAATAGGGATAATTTGACTTCCTCCTTTCCCATTTGGATACCCTTGATCTCCTTTTGTTGTCTTATTGCTCTGGCATTGCCACAGTTTTTTATTAATTTTCATTGCATACATACATGTATAGGTATATACATATATTATTAAATATATAAATACAGCCAGCTAAGTCTATATAATAGTTCTTACACGTATGCTTTCAATGCTGGGCTTTAGCCAACTAATGAATACAATTGTTTATATCCATGCATATATATTTAAGGAATTGCTCTATGTCAAAGCATGATACATTTTTTTCACAAGTAGTTAATATCTGGATGGCTTTTCATTTATAATAAAAGCCCTCTCTGGGCAATATTCTAATATGCAGTAAAAACTAGTGATAGTGTTAGTCACACACCTTGCTGGCATAAAGGGGTTCCTTTGCAGAGATAAAGGGTCTCCAAGAGTTTCCACATGATTTAACACTGTGTCCACCTGTTTTTCAAGTACTTCTTAAATAAAAGACACTGAAGGGCAGAGATAAAGGGGCTGGATGGGGTCAGACTGTAGGAAGACACGCAGGAAGAGCCTAGAATCCATCATTCCTCCAGGTGAGATATTTAACTTTTGATTAAAGATCAAAATTAAAAATTCAAGAGGTTCTGCAACCTTCCCAGAACTCACAGCCCAGAAATCAGCCCAGAGCACCTTCCTCCCTCAGCCATCACTAAAGGCCACTGTCTCCGTGGATGAGAGGAAGTGGCTTTTTGCAGGACTGGAGAGGTTTCCGTGAAGGGATGGCATTTGAGTTAGGTCCTGCTGCACGAGTAGGAGTTTGGCTGTGCATAGGAAGGAAGGAAGGGCACTCCAGGAAAAGAAACAGCATCTGGGACAAGACAGGGTTTCAAAAAGTGGCATATTCAGAACGCAGTAAGACATGCCTGTGGCTGAAGCGTAGGGGGCACGTGGGAGAGGAGAAGCTAGGAAGATAGCAAGTTTTAGAGAAAAAGACTGGAGGAGGCGTTGTGAAGGACAGGTACCACTCCCAGCAGGCTTCTCGGATGATGGACTGGGGCGGGGTCTAGCACCACCTTGTGGGTTTAAGTGTGCCCTGGAAGTTTGGACAGACCAGAATGTAAAACCAACTGAAGTCCAGTTTCCAGAAAAGCAATCGCGCAGATGATTTGCCGCCATGCCCTGAGAGACCCACACGCGAACGTTCTCTAACTGTGGCACTCCCTGAGAACGTGAAGAAGAGCGAATATGGTGCAGAGATTCCTGGTTACCCCTGAAACAGGCAGCGGCAGTCAGAACAGGGGCCAAAAATGAAGAGACAATTAAGGGAGAGAATGAGTAGGCACTAGTGGCTCAGTTGGGAAGGACAGAAGTGGAGACAGGGTATCTTCGAACACTTAGCTTTGTATTTATGTGTATGCCCGTATGTGTTCATGGAGGCCAAAGAAGGATGTAAGGTCCTTTAGAGTTGGAGTTATGAACTTCCTGATGTGAGTGCTGCAAGTGTTCTCAATACCTAGGACATCTCTCTCAAGCCCTTAAAAAAATTGACATCAGATGTCCTTACACAATGACTCTTCACTATATATTCTGAGACTGTTTTTCTTTTTCTTTCTTTCTTTTTTTAAAATTTATTTATTATGTGTACAGTGCTCTGCCTGCAGGCCAGAAGAGGGCACCAGATCTCATTATAGATGGTCGTGAGCCACCATGTGGTCACTGGGAATTGAACTCAGGACCTCTGGAAGAGCAGTCAGTGCTCTTAACCTCTGAGCCATCTCTCCAGCTCAAGACTGTTTTTCTAACTGAACGCAAAGCTCATCTGTTCAGTTAGTCTGGCTGGTTGGTGAGTTTTAGGGACCTACCTGTTCTTATCTAGTCCTGGGGGACTAAGGGTCACAGGTTCGCACAGCTGTGGCTGACGTTGTATGTGTGCTCTGAAAACATGAGCTCAGGATGTTGTGCTTGGTGGCAGGCACGTCACTGACCCATCCTTCTTTGCTTTGCAAAGCATCCTTGTCCTGGTCTTTGTTAAGAAGGCATGACTTGTCACTGCTCTGTGCACTTAAGGCCTGACATGGTCTGCAACTGAACTAAGGTTAAGCACGAAGCCAAAGATGGAGGCAGAGACTTCTCTAGGCTTCAGAGACATGGTCCCTGGGGTTTCTCCTCTTCTATGGCTTCTTTCCCTTCCACTTACAGGTTCCACTGCCAGTTTAGACCTCCAGAAGTAACAAGACTTAGTCTAAATGCCTGAACACACTAAAGTGGGTCTTGGTAGAATTTCAAGGGGTAGAGATGGTTGGTTTGTTTTAAATTTCCTTTCAATGAGCAGGATTTCCTTTCAGATGATTGTGTTTTGTTTTCTGGTGCGCTACTCATACTAAGTCACGCTCATGCTTGGCACACTCAGATTCAACTC
Source organism: Acomys percivali (assembly GCA_907169655.1). NCBI lineage: Eukaryota > Metazoa > Chordata > Mammalia > Rodentia > Muridae > Acomys > Acomys percivali. The sequence continues at coordinate 32,177,508 of OU015758.1, forward strand.
AGCCATTTATGTTTCCCCATCCGACGTCTCCCAAAGCCTATGGGCAGTTCCAGAAGCACACACATGATCCATGAGCCAACTGAGACCCGAAGACACGGAGTTTGTGGCCTGAAAAGTCAGGCCAGTGTGTCTAGCTAAGGACTGCGAGAGATGGTCATGTATGGGGCAGACAGCAGCACTGAGCAGCCTGTGAGAGGGCATTTTGCCTCACGTGCCTGGAAGTGCTGCTCTTTCCTCCTTGTCTGTACTGTTGTCATAATCTCTACCTGTCAACTGTATCAGTCACTGGCTGCTAGATATGAAACAACACCACCAACAACAACAAACAAATACAGTGACTACAGTATTAGCCTGGAAAAGGAGACAGCAAAAAATACAATATAGGTACCTTATCACTGATCACTTCCAATTGAATAGAAATATTTTTGTGCCAACAACTTATTATATAGATATTTGTGATTGTAATTGCCACCTAAAAATAATGAAGGCCTCTCTCTCAATCTCTCTCTCTCTCTCTCTCTCTCTCTCTCTCTCTCTCTCTCTCTCTCACACACACACACACACACACACACACACATCATTTCAGGCATGTGAAACTGAGTCATTTAAGGAAAGGATTTTAAAGCATGATTTCTTTCTTCCAATTATACAAACATATTAAGGCTTTTCTCATGACTTTTAAAAATTATTTTTATTATTCCATTTTTAGATCCCTAATTAAATCAGGGGGCTTTTTACAAAAGCGTGTTTCTGAAGAACCTCAATTATTTGCTCTTCCTAAATGTTTTCCATCGCAAGGATTAGAGGTGATAAATCACAGTCGGTTTATCTCCTACGGTTTCTTCTAGCACATTGTCAACTCCCCTCTCACCCTCATGTGCACACCCCCTGCAAAGTAACTGCATATGGGACAGTGTAAAGGCTGTGGGATAAGTGACACTATTAGCACAGTGTGGTGGCTTTGATGTGTAGCTCTCAGCAGGGTTGCCAGAGAGTGACAGACTCCGGCTCTAATGCAAAGACTATTTCGCATCTACTCGGTTCCCTTCTAATGGTCTCTTATTGCTATTAGCAACACAAAGGAGACAGGCATCATGGCTGCAAAGCCCACTTTCTTGAGGTTAGCTTCTTATTCTGAATGCCTATTTTCTGTATGTACTAAATTCCTGCGAATAAAAATTATTAAATTATGTCAAAGCATAACAGGTATCAAAATAAGGTCAATGATTTTTATCTTGATTCAAATGGAAATTATGTTATATTGTACACCATCAGCCCCTTGCCCCTTTACTGAGGCATGTGGGTCTGGAACTTCATTGAGGTCTTTGTTTGTTTGTTTGCTGGTTTGAGATCGATGTTTTGTTTTGTTTTGTTTTTTGTTGTTTCTTTAAAAATGTCTATGGCCAATGCTATCCTAGTCTCTCGGTGCATGCCATGTTCCAAAAATTTGGTTTTGTCAATTTCTAGTCCTTGAACAAAAGTGTTTTTTAAAAATGTAAATTTTTATATCTAAATATAAATGGCACTGTGGTTGAAAACTAAGGGGGCATGCATCGGCAGCACTTAGGGTAATAAACTACATTATACTATAAAAACAAAGGATGGGCTACTTAACCAATGGACAGTTAGCCAATAGGGTTAGAGCAGAAGCCAAACTTTCCCAGGAGTGTGAGAACACTTTCTGTTCACGAACCTGTTAAAGGGGACGTAAAAGAACAAAAAGTACTCTCCGTTCCCCTAATTAACTTTGAAGAGTCTAATTAAGGGCAACATAAAAGCCTAAGAAATGCTGGTTATTAGGCATGTACTTTAACTTGATCAGTGAGATGGTATTCTTGTAAACAAAGATGCTAATTTCACCCAGCCCAAAATAAACCTCTCTGCAAATATCTCACAACATAATCATGCACTACCTTGGGAACAGAGTCCCTATCTAGCGCAGGCTGCCTCCTGAGGTTACTAATTCCAGGCATTAATGGCATTCGACTTGAAGATGTAATGGAGGAGACAGAACACTCTGGTAACGCATGCGGAAGCCTCTCCTCGGTCTCCTTTTCTGTGTCTTTAACTTGACCTTGAGTGCCCAAAGCACTGACCACTTCAGTCTAAGTGTGAGGAATGTCCTCTCGAAAACGCAGGCAAGCAAGACAGCGTGGAAGAGCATTCGTAAGCGATGAGAAAACTGCACCCACACCACCCCACCATGCTAGGCTCTACCTTTGCTTCAGGAGTATCATTCAGCCTTCAGCGTCACCTTAACCACTCAAATTTAGAAGGAAGGGATATCATTTCTTTTTTTAAAACAGGAATTTGTCAGTAGTGTAAAGAGAGTTATAATAATGAGAGATGATGGAGTGATTTTTTTTTTTAATCTTGTTTCCCTTGAGTTACTCTAAACAGAGTGCATACTCATCCTACAGTCAAAGGCTCTGACCTCTGGGAACTAGCCTCACATTGTGATCTGGTGAACAGCAGCATTTCATTAGAAAATGCAGATAAGGTTGTCTTCTGAGCTGCTTGGCAGGGATGCCATAAAGAGATCCCTTCGAGGAGTTTTGTATTTCTTGTGAATAGGGACTTCTGAATTTTATTCTCTCAAAACTAGCATTCGGCACCAGTGTGCATGAAGATAAACAGCTCTGGCAGTGTAATCACCTCAACAAATATTCCTAGTACTGTTTCAGTCTTAATTATCCAGAGGCTGCAGAGACTAGTCCAGCCTTAGCTAGACATGTTAGAAAGGTCAACCTGCACAGGTAGTGTGAAACAATGGCTTCTGTGCTACCCTGAGATTTTAGTTCTAATATCAGCATTTAAAAAAGACAGTCTTTGATAAGGAAGGGTAGTATCTATCAGCCTTGAGGCAGAAATTGGAGATAATACAGTTTTTAAAATGTATTTTGGCATACGGAAACTTTAAAGAATTCTACCGTGCTGTACTCTCCAGAGCCGATGGTATGAACTTACCCTTAAAAAGCCTGTAGAAAAGGCTACTTTGCCAACAGTCATGTATTGGAGATGTCGGCCTCTGAAGAAACAGTTTGCTGTTGAAGTTACAGGCCACAAAAAAAATGGCACAGAAAAAAATCATAATGAAAGAGCTATGCTGAATAAAGCACCCAAGAATGTCACCAGGATGGCCCAGGATGACAATTCTGAAAAAGACACCTAACTATACTTAGATGCTTTGCATCAGTGTAAACCACCATGTACAGGTCATACTTTGTGGAAAACATCAAACTTTTGTTTGAAAAGTAACAGAGAAGAGTGTACAAACATGGCATAAAGTGACCAGAGACCATCTAGAAAGTAGAATTGTCAGTCACCTTCTTTAAGCCCAGATACGTAACCAATCAGCCTTCAAGTGAGTATGAAGATAGTATTACACCCATAAATATTATATTTCTCCAAACCGTGACTATCTGAGAGTGTCGGTTTCCTACCTAGCCACGTCAGTCCCCTTCTGCCGTTGTTGCTTCCTCATCTAGGAGAGAGAATGAGATTGCTTTCATGAAAGGAACACAGAGATTTACTTTAACTACACAATTTTATGAAAAAAAAAATACAAACAAGTATGAAGGGTGGAATAAATTTCAGATTCATTGTCAAGTGTGTTTAAGCATCCCCTGAGATTTTGTAAGCCCTGGCCATAGGTTGTAGAGCTGCTTGCTTCTTCCTGCCCCTACTCCCTCTCAAGGGTAATCCTCAATAAAAGCAATAAGCTCAAGAACAAGCTTTCTGGTGAAAAGAGATTTTGTTATGAATATTTCACATGTCTTTGGTTAAGTTCTGCTCTCTAATACAACATAGGTGTTTTAGCATATTTATCAGAGACACTGGACTGTGATCTCTTGACAGTAGTAAAGCTCCATGTGCTGTTTCCAGCAGAGGGTAAGTAAGTTAGTGAGAAGTGGTGGTTGATTGTCAAGCCGTCGGTGTTGTCTGAAGCTTCTGTGTGTGGGCAGCACAGGTTGGAAGGCTTGCTAAGCAAACGTGAGTAGCTACTATCTTTTTAGTTCCTTTCCATTCAGCCTAACAGTAGACTCTTAGGGGGAATACTCTAAAAGTTGTATGGTAAGGAAAACATAAATGGTGATTGGGGAGATGAGGATGAGTCGTGCTTGCTGGGTACACATGAGGACCTGAGTCAGAACCCCCTGAGCCCACGTAAAAGTGCTGACAGTGTACAGTGCTGGATGTAGAAAGGAGTGGATCACTGAGATGGCTGAGCAAACAATCCAGCCAAAGCGGTCACTTTCAGGTCCAGTGAGAAATCTTGTTTCAGAAAAGCAGAAGGAATTGAAGAAGAAAACATCCCAATGTCAACCTCTGCCTTCACATCCACTTGTAAAGGCAAACACCACACAAACACACACACACACACACACACACACACACACACACACATGTGCACGCATGCACACAGCAATGTTCATTCAATTTTTTTGGTGGAAATATGGTAAGGAATTCAGAAGGTTAAAGGTAAAGGTTAAAAAACAAAAAATTATAAGAAATAAAATATTCATAAAAAGGAAAAACCTGTCTTAGAAAAATAAAATAAAAAACTAGTACATTAAATAAACTTTATTAAGAAAAAGGAAAGAAAGAAAGCATTGGGTACCCATAGACCTATTTTTTTCAAATTCCAAGAGAAGAAGCAGTTTATTCGCTGAACTAATCCTTGTTAGAGACTATGGTATTGAGTGTGAGGACATGGAGCAAACAATGGTGTTCTTCCTACCAAAATGAAATTGCTGGGGCTATACTTAGCTGTACAGTACTCAGTGTGCAGCAGGGCCTGGCTTCAATCCTCAGCCTACCACCTCCAAAACTACACATGTAAAAACCTTGTACTTTCTTCACATTAATAATAGCTTTAATATGTAATTCAAATCTTAAAATATTAAGAGGTCTTAAGGAGATTACTACTACGTGTTGAGGGTATTAGGAACACAAAGGCATAAGTGGAAAAGGAAGGGAGGGTGGCCACCAAAAAGAAGTTTGAACTGACACTCACCGAAAGGCCAGGCACCAGAGACTGGGCAGCCAAGTCACCTAGGCTAGAACCAAACACAGCCAGAGAAAGAAAAAGGAAACCGTGAAATGATTCCTAATGATATTCTTCTATACTCACAGATCGATGCTTTGTCCAGTCTTCTTCAAAGAGGCTTCCTCTGACGGCAGATGGGAGGATCGAAGTGGATACAATGACCTAGGACAGACATTATGCAGAGAGAGAGAATGCGTGTAGATTGGGGGGTCTCCATCATGTCCCTCCCCTTGGAGATCAGGAAACACCACCACAGATGAAGAGGAGGAAATATTGTAGGAGCCGGAGGTTATGGAGGATACAGGAGAGCATAACTTAACCAGTCAACTAGGCAGGGCTCGCGGGGTCTCAGGAAGACTGAAGCACCAAGCACAGGGGCCTGCAAGGTCCTCTGGGGCTATGTTAGGGGCATCAGCTTGTTGTTTCTGGGAGACTCCTAACAGTGGCAGCAGGTGTGTCTCTGACTCTTTTGCCTACTCTCCAGACTCTTTTCTTCCTACTGGGTTACTTGCCCAGCATCAATATGAGAGCTTTCTTTTTGTCTTATTGTGTCTTGTGTTGCCATGTTTGGGTGTTGTCTCTTGGAAGCCTGCATTTTCTGATGAGGGATAGAGTGGAAATGGATCCAGGGAGAGAAGAGGCGGGGTGGTGGGGAGCAGGAAGGAGCGGAAGGGGACGAAACTGTGGCTGGAATGGATTGTGTGAGAGAAGAATCTATTTCCACTTTGTAAAAATTAATGTTATGTATGCTAATTAAAAATAGTAAAAAATGAATTTAGATATTATTTCACAATCAAATAAAAACATAGCCTGTTTTCCCTTCTCCTGTTCCCCACGGTTTCCAAAATATGACTGTTATAATGCCTTGCTCATTATGGATCTAAAGCTGCCAAAATAGCTGCCCAGCCATAGTCCTTCTTAAACGCCACTGTTTACCTTTCAAAGCTGTGCATCTTATAGATATCAATTGAACAGGTCATGTGTTGAGTAGTCTAATCCACCAATCCATTGAATAGTTTTGACAACTCACTCAGAAAAACCAAATTCTGTTCAGAAGCCATGACTTACAGTAGCTACCCTGCCTGATTCTTGAGTAGACGGCATGCTTTATCTATATGTTCAAAACCTAGGGTGTGTTGCATGACCACAAAAAGCAATTCAGCCTGATATAGAAGAACACATTTTTGCTGAGGATCAGTGACACAACATAAAGTCAGAAGACATGAACATGTAGCCAGCAGTTCCTGCAATGAATAGAAGGAAATTCATGAACAAGCACACACACACACGCACACACACACACACACACACACACACACACACACAATCTCCTACTAAATATATATAAATACATATGAAATATTATCAATTAACTTTTAGGACAATTTTAAGTTCATAACAATATTGAAAGAAAGACACAGAGGTATCAGTTATGTTTTCTGCCTCTACCTTTGTAGCATCTCCTCCATTCTCATCTCGTCCCACAGCAGAGTGTTGTGCACTTGTTACAACTGAAAAACCTGTGCTGACGTATCATTGTCACCCATAGTTTACATCAGTGAAATACATTTGCTGTGAATTGAAAAGAGTATAAAGGCATAGACCCACCATTACAATCTCAAGCAGAGTATTTTCAGTGACCTGAGAAAATCCTCTGCACTTGCCTGTGTCATCTCTCTTCCAACAACTCCTGGAGAAACACTTATCTTTGCAATATCTTCTTGGAGTTTTCTTTGTTTGCTTGGTTCTTTGTTTCATTGGTTGTTGTTATTTCTTGAGATAGGAATGTCCTGAGGCACAACTGATCTTGAACTTACTATGTAGCACAGGAGAACGTTGAATTTTCAATTCTCCTGCCTCCAACACCCAAGTGTTGAGAATATAGGCACCACTCATGATGTCCAGATCGTAATAATTTTGGCATGTACAGAATGCCACATAGTTGTAGTCAAACAGTACATAGCCCTCTTGGGGTTTTTCTTTGATTCTGTAGTATAGAAGTTTAAATTTTCTCTTTATCCTCTCAAGGCTTTAAAACCTGTTTTTAGTGATTAAAAAAATTTTTTTATCTTGATATACAATACTTTATTTAACTGCTTACCTACTGGAAGACATTTGGTTATCTTCTGAGTTTTGCCAATTATGATTATGATTATTAGAAACACCCATAATAGGTTTTATGTAGACATAATTTCAATTCCTTTAACACAAGGCATATAATTAGTGGATCATATAGAAAGAGTATATTTAGTTTTGTAAGCAACTGTCAAAGTACTTGAAAATGCCATAATGAAACCCAATACTTTTGCATACAAAATTAAAAATTGTAAAAGCGAAATAAGAAATATTGTTTTAAAACCAAATTTTTAAAAAGCCAATCTCTCCCTCTTGGGGTTTTTCTAGACATCTAGGCATTTTCTAGGCATGTGGTTTGTCTTCCAACCAGCAGAGATTGCCAGCTCATTGCTCTGTGACCATTAGTATTTAGTATTACCACTGCTCTAGAGTTTTGCCTAATAAATATAATGTGGTACTAAACATCTCCACTGGCATTTGATGCAGATGTTCACTTGATAGCCACATATTTGGTGGTGGTGGGGATCTGTTAAGATCTTTAGCCCATGTTTAAAATGGCTTGTTTGTTTACCTATTGTTGAGTTGTAGTTGTTCATTGTACGTTTTAGACAAATGTTCATCAGCTAAGTCTTTTATAATATTGTTCCTAGTGTGTGCCTTATTTTTATGCTATTTTGACAGCATCTATTACAGTACCTGAATGTAAATTTAATAAAGTTCAACTTAATATTCTTTCTTATACACATCATGACTGTGGCATTGATTGCATCTAAAAGATTGTTGACAAATGAAATATCATATACATATAGATTTCCTCCAATATTACATTTTACGTGTCTTACACTTTTGAACCTTGCGTTTGGATATGTGATTCATCTTGAGTTATCTTAACAGTATAATGTCTGTGTCTGCATATATTTATTAAATCGATAAATGTTCAACTAGCAAAGCCCCACTCACCTGTCTTTCATCTATTATACTGTTCTTACTCTCTTTTCAAGGATGAACTATTTTTATGTGAGCCTTCTCTAGGGTCTCTAGCTTGTTCCACTTACTTTCTTCATAAATACCATACTGTTTTGACTACTATACTTTCATAAGTCTTGAGGCTATGTATGGAAGTCGATGCAGCACATGCTTCAAGGCCTTTATGGATGAAGAAATAATCTATGCTGATAAACTTTGTGCTCAGCTTCTTAGTCTCCTGTTACCTGCCAACTGCCTCCATCTAGGATATACAAAATAATAGAAGAATGGAATCAGTGTGCAGCCATGAAAGAGAGACGGTACTACTCAACCTCCACAGTAGATAGTCATCATTGACAAAATGATCTATTAAATGTCTAGAGCTAACCATTGGGACACAGTAAAGATTGGTCCCGAAAAACATGTAGATGCACCAGCACAGGCTTTTGAGATAACTTGCTGTGTACCAACCACTTACAGTAACACATCCTAAGAATGGGTCCCAAAAACATGCAGTAGGAGAATCTACACAAACAGGGGAGAACACAAAGAATAAAAGTGCCCATTGCATGCCATGTTTTAAAAGTTATTCATTATTAGCATTGTGAAATACCTGAAAAACATTTGTGATTTCTTTGTGGCTTGTTTTAGTTTTTAACAAAAATTCTGCGTTGGTGTTAAACAGATTTTCAACCCTCAACAAACCAGATGGCTAATCCAAAATTATTACATGAAATATGAATAGCAAACTAAGAACTGTACTCTGCTAAAAGATAATGAGAAATTTTAGCATTTACATTTTTACCAGATAACTTATATTTCTATTTCATTGGTGTCTACTTCAGAATTACAATAAATAATTCCAGTGATAATTACCAAATATCTATATTTAAGGGGAAGTTGCACAGGTGC
>OU015758.1:32186911-32206583 GCA_907169655.1 Acomys percivali
CACACACATACATCACATGCACACACACACACAGAGACACACAGACACTTGGATAGGTTAAACGTATGACATGAGAACTCACACGTTTTCACTATATGCCACTCCCTGAGTCAGCTACAGCACAGGTGTACCCGTCTCCTGTGTCTCTCCTTACTTAGTGACAATCTTGAAGCCACGAGTCATGCCAATCAAGGCAGCAGACAAAAGCAGCCTGCGTTCCAGTGACAGCATAGAATGAAATGCTGCTTGACATGCACAGGACTCCATGGGAGAGAGAAGCACAGCCTTTTGTCATCAGCCCTGTATGGGTCGAATGTGTTGTCCCACTGGCTAGGCATTCCCAACGTTTTTCAGAGAGATGTCTGTCAGATGACTGTGTACACAGCAGGGCAGTGCTGGAGAACTCCCTGAGCATGGCCTTTTAAAAGGTTCCAACAAAGTGGCAGGAAAGCAGATAGCTGGCGGTTTCATTTCCATAGGAAACGGCATGAACGGAGAGCCGGGAGAAGGGAGAAACCAGTAGTGTAATTTGCATACTGAGTTTAAGTATTATCAGAGTGGCATTACTTTGTGGAATACATTGTATAGTTTTTTTTTTACCTTGGTTTTTACCACACTCACACTTATATTCCACAGCTCTCTGTGATCAAAGACAAAATTCACCACCACACCACAGGAAGAAGAACGGAGAGAGATATGCAGCTAATGACATTCTGTGAAGGCCAAAAAAAAAAAAAAAAAAAATCCAAAATGATCATTCTGAGAATTGATCAAAAAGAAAGAAAGAAGGAAGGAAACCTCCTTTTCAACTTTCTTTGATTCTTATTCACGTAGTCTGGCTCCAGGTGCACACCTTCAGGTAGACAGAAACCTCTACTTATTCTATAGGGCTCCAATCCTACAAAATTGCAATAGCAGGTTTTCTATTTGTTCTTTTTACTGTTGTATTAAAATAAGTATGTGCTCCACAGCTCTGGTTCTCTTCCCAATGTGCAAGAACAGCCTCGATGTGAGGTAGGGGTGTGCCTGTAGCCCAGATATTTTAGAGGTTGAAAGGGAGAATTGACTTTAGCTCAAGATTTTGACAGCAGTAAAGTTATAGCCTTAGAAAGACAGAGGGACTTAGGAAAGTAGGGGAGAGAGGAAAGAAGATAAAAGGGGTGAAAAGCAAAAGAGAGATAAACTAGTGGTAGATTCGTGTGAAAACATCAGCATGTCTGTGTAGATACACATATGGTGTAGATAGCATGTATAGAAGATGGGAGCAAATCATTAAGTTTTTCATAGTCACGAAATAATGTGTTTTACATTCTTTTCTTCAGCCTTTCTCTAAAATGAAGACACATTCGTTTTAATCAGTAAAAAATCTTTAGAGCCAGCAAATCAATTAATTTCATAAGAAGCCCTGAGATAAGGATAAGAGCATCATAAAATGAGGACCTGGGATGCACTTGGCACCTCTCAGACAACTCCCATCTACACCTTCCCGTCTTCGGATAATTAATATGCATCGCTTCCTCTGAATTGCCAACAGTGCTTTTTTTAATGAACATCTAATCCTTTCCTAGCAACTGATGATTATCTTATGTGGTGAATGTGGCTCCCGAATGCACACGTCTCACTTTAGCAGGTATCTACTCAAGTTCCTTAATGAATTTCACTTTTAAACAAATGGGTCAGACCAAGTTATAATTAACATAATCAAATGTTCTCTATGTTAAACTGTGCTACTAAATTCTTATGTTAAGATACTTTGTTTTTAGTCAGTAGACTGCTATGTCCACCTACAAAGTTTGTAAATGCAGTCAGATCACACAGTCTCTTGAAGGTCGATACTGTTTATTCCATGACTTCTTGACTGGCAAGGACCAGGTCTTGTGATTAAATTATTACCATACTTATTTTGCACCTTTATTAGTCAGTGTTTGAATTTGCACCTTCTCCGGTGTTAGTCTATAAGTTCTGGGTTGCAGAATTCTCCTCACCCAATGCATGCACAGCACTCCACTCTGTTTGCATTATTGCCAAAGATGGAGTTTTGCTTTTTTCTGGTTTATTGTCTATCTATTCCCAAGGGTATAGAATACATGTGTACATACATACGTATATACACACACATACATACATACATACAATGTACACACATGAAAAGCCACTTCAGAGACCAGAAGCAAAGTGAATACAGGCTAGGAAAGACTTGAACAGTCAGTATTAAGAGACCCACTGGCAAAGGAATTAAAAGAACCTTTTTGAAGGGTGAAAATGACAGTTTCTGTCTGAACAGCTTGCATCTGATTTCTAACTTTGGTGACACTTCGCTGACCATTTTTTCCCTTATCCTTGACTATGTATCAACCTCCACACATTCAAGTGACTTTACCTGTGTCAAGGCATCAGCACCAGAACCAAATATAGGCCTGGTTTAACATTTTACCGAAAGAGCTCTGGAAGGCTTTTGAGGTGTTTTTGTCAACTAATTTTTGGGGTTGTTTATTTCAAGAAACTATTTAATGCTTTTCAGAAGATAAGCAAACAACATTAACCATACCATTTTTTTAATGAGTTGAAAGACCCAAGGGCACCTTAAGGCTGTGGTACTAGAGCTGGGTGAGGCAGGCGCTGTTTGTTTCCACAGTATCATTGCGGTTTTGCTCTGGACGTCCTGCGAAAGAAAAGCTTTCTCCACCTTAATAAATGTAGCCTGTCATCTCTACTGTAAGCATGTGTATAGGCCTGCTGTCAGAGAACTACTGAATTAGGGACTTCTGGGTGTCCATCCATTCACTTAGACACCCAACCTTACCAAAATATCCATAGGCCCATAAGTGGCTTTTCAAACAGTACAGCCACATATACTCCCAACCATGCACACAATGAGTGTACAGAAACACAGCAAAAAATCAGCCACCTGACATTTTCAATGAGTACTTTCCCAAAATACCAATTGACTGTTTGCTGTTCTATGAACTGTTTAGTGAGAACAAGAAATAAATATTAAAATATAAATAAACACATAAATCACCAAAAGCAATTCCTTCGTTTGGGGGCAGGCAGCCTACATTCACCCTGTGAGGTTGGAATGAGTGGAGTCAACATTTATTTCACCTCCAAAAAGCTCCAAGTTATGCATGGAGTACAGGGACTTCTTCACTTTAGTCTCGTGATGCTGAGAGTTAACTTGGGTTTCACTGAAGATCCATGGATGAGAATGAAAAGTTTTTTATGATGGAAGAATTGAATAATAATGAGGAGAACCAGCCTACAAATCTGACTGCTATTGGCTTGAAAGGAAGGGGATTTACAGATAGAGGAGGACTTATTTCTGATGACAACTTGGCACAGATCATCTGTACATCAGAAGTATATTCAAAATTCACTAAGGAGAAAGCATCATTAATTAGGTAACATGCAATAAAAACCCAGTGACAGCTTTTTAGGCTGTGATGTCAGCCCACTAAATTATGGCTGTTTTCTTCTTCTGTGAGGGCCATGAAGGATTCTCACCCTCTCTCTGTTGTTAATTTAAAGGGCAAGGAATTTGTTCTCATTCAACACAAGTTGTCTTTCTAACTACCTGCTGGAAACCTCACGCTACTATCTGCCATTGCGTGTTCATCTAGCTGGGTAGCATTTTAAAAAAAAGACTTCCCTGATGCTTCATCTTGCAGATGGTACCAAAAGGGGGTGCTGGTGGGAAAAAAGAGTGAAAATCATTCAACCCTCATCCTGGAGAGCACAGCACTTTGATAATTTTGTTGTTCAATGAGCATTTGCTTCTACCAGGTCCAGGGGCTTTAAAACGATGCACATCTCAACAAATAGCACAAAACAGGATGTAAGTGGTAGATGTGTATAATAATTACAACAAGATCTAAAGTCCCGAAAATTGCAATGAATATGGAAAAAAATGTGACTTTTTATTTTTCGGCTTAAAAGACAGCAGATTTTTGGTTAACCTAGAGGCAGAACTTGTGTTCTGAAGAGGTTAGCTCTGCCCACCCACAAACTGCTTTTCTCGCAGAATAAAAGCTTTGCATCAGTTCCTGTGCCACAGCTATTGCCAAATAGCTTTCAAAATCATGAAAGTTGTACCTTCATTTCTGGGAGCTTCTCTTTCTCTCTTTCTCTCTCTCTCTCTCTCTCTCTCTCTCTCTCTCTCTCTCTCTCTCTCTCTCTCTCTTTAAAGATTAATTTGCTTTATGTATATGAATGTCTTATCTGCATACGCACCTCCATGGCAGAAAAGAGCATCACATAGGTGGTTGTGAGCCACCATGTGGTTGCTGGGAATTGAACTCTGGACCTCTGGAAGAGGAGACAGAGCTCTTTACCATTGATTAATCGCTCTAGCACCCTGGGAGCTACCCTTTAAATATGAGTCCATTACAATTCTATTTCAATTAACTATCAGAATGGCGCTGGCTCTATATTCATAAATAATATGAAAGGCTATGTTTGGCTGTGCTACTCAGGCTAGCATGTAATTTTTGAGTTCAAAAAGTTCATGGGGGGGTGGGGGTAAACAAAGACTACTTCTGACATGCACTCTGGTGCCCACAATTTCATCACTTCCCCTTGGCGGGCCGCCCTTGCAGGCACACAGAGGAAGGGGATGCAGGCTATCTGGATGAGACCTGAAAGGCTGAGGTCAGACAGTGTGGGGAGGAAGGCCCCCCTTGTCAGAGGTTTAGGGGAGGTAATAAGGCAGCAGAAGAGTGAGAAAGGGTGGGAAAGGGAAGATACATGTGAGGGAATAACAATCAGGATGTAAGTGAATAAATTATAAAAAAAGAAAAAAATTAAAAATAAAAATAAAAAAATCTTTCTACCAGCTGGGTGTGGTGGAACACACCTATAATCCCAGCTCTCCAGGAGGCAAGGCAGAGGCAGACAGATCTCTCTAAGTTCAAGGCCAGCCTGGTCTACAAATCAAGTCCAGGACAGGCAAGGTTACACAGGAAAACCTTGACAAAAGAAAGAAAGAGAAAAGAAGGAAGGAAGGAAGGAAGGAAGCAAGGTAGGAAGGAAGGAAGGAAGCAAGGAAGGAAGGAAGAGGACAAAAATCTTTCTGCTTCAGCCTCCCACATAGTTAGGACTTTTGATTCATGCCACGAGGGTTGGCAGGCTTCTGATTATTCGAGAATATTGTAGTACTAGATTAGATTACAGACATATATAAAATACGCTTATACACAGACATCCATTGAAGTATATTGTAAAACTTGGAAAGATGCCTGGTTGAATTTGAATCCAAATTCTTCAGAATAGTGGGCAACCTACTTAGTCTCCTTGTGCTCCAGTTTCCTACATGTAAAATGGATATCAGAAGACTCCCCGTGCAGTCGGGTCTTTGAGCATTTTGTTGAGTGTTAATAAAGCATAAAGCAAAGTGAACTGTACCATCCATGTCTTATGTCACTAGCTATCCGTGTTGTATCATCATTGTTTACTATCATTGACACCATCATTATCAAAGCCACAAAACTTTTATCACAGATTGTCAGTGGACAATGGAATATTCCAGGTTCACGAAGTCCAAAAACATCTTCACAGTAACGCAGGATCGCAACACATAGTCAAACTCCATTCTCATTCATATCCACAGTTATCTATAATAAGATGTATCCTTTTGTGGCAGTTCCAAAGAAGTTTCTCCTAATTTTTATTTTTTATTAACTTTATATTCTATAAATGAGTAAAAGTTGTATTTGTGAATGGAGGTGACTTTTATTTTGAAACTCAAAACATTTAGTTAACATTTTTATAATTTCTACAATCTTTCTACACAGTAAGATATGAGTTGAAAATACCGTTTTGATAGTTTGGACCAGCCTCCGTGAGATCTAGTCAGCTCTGTCTCTGTGTGTGAAAATACAGCCAATCTTAGGCAAAAGAAATAAATCAGGTTTGGCCTTTTATCATAACCTGTTGATTAACTACTAGCAATCTATCATGCTCTGGGTCACATCACTGGAGAACATGGAGCGCCGGCTCCCGGCGTGCCCCTCTGAGAACCTCGAGTTCGTGGGAATGCACAGTAGACGGGACCTCTGAACTCTTTCCCACAGTGAAATGGCAGCTGGGATGTGTTGGCCTCAGCTGCCTCACTGTTGACTCTGCTCTAGGGCTGTGGCGCTTCCTTCACAGCGCCCCGGGCCAGCTCTGGATGCTCATTACTTTGAGCAATTATCGAAACATATACAGTTTTCCTGTCACCCGGTTCGATCAAAACTGCAGCTTCTACTATCGAACGAACCAGGCACAGCTGAAGAGTGTGGAGGCAGGACATGCTGACCGGCTGCCAGGGCTTCTTCCCTGTGTTCTTACTCCCACTTTTACAAAACCACGCGAGACTTCGCTTTACCAAAAAGTTTCTCACCACAGTCACGGGAGCGCGGTATAAAAAAAGACAAAGGAAACTTTCAAACTTTTAAGAAGAGGATTGAATTACAGTCTTGAAATCACGGGGAAAGCTTGCTTCCTCTGTGAAATGGAAATAATTTATATCTCACAGCACTGTTGTGGAATTCAAATGTAAGATGTGAGACAGCAGACACAGAACTTTAGCTCCTGTTAGTATACTCATCAGGCTTTAATGGCACAAGTCTTCAGTTTGCTCTTTGTTGGAGATTTTGTTTTCTTTTATTTGCTAATTTAAAAAAACATTTAGAAAAAAACACTTAGAGGTTACTGCTTGAGTGCTAATTAAGCCACTCAGAACTTGAATATGAACTCTTTAGCTTACTTTATTCTTCCAAACCAAAAATAAATGAGTGATAAATATGATTACATTTAAATTTTTTATTTTATGTTTATTTTACTCTGCTTAGAGGTATTTACTCATCAGACAAATTATTATGGGCATGTTTTAAGAATTATTTTTTGTTGTCATCAGTACTGTAAATTTCCAAAGCTATAAGAAAATTTATGTCTGCATGAGCTTCATTGCTATATTCCAAAATGTGAAACTTTATTCATTATAATAGGATAAAGTTAATAAGTGTAAATGACTATCCTCTGAATGCTGTTATTGGCACTGCACACTCAGCTATAAAAATATAAATCTCCTTTCCTTGAAGCTTGCATGCTAGAAGATGGATAGTAACTGTCATACAACGATAGACCCTAGAGATATAAGGAAAGTAAAACAAAGTGGCTGATAGAGACTGGCACTGAGGAAGGTCTAGGGCACTTCAGGTGGGACTTCAGGTGGACAAGGGGCTTGCAAGGTGAGTCTCTACGAATGGTTCCCACATCATATGCAGAGCAGCCACAGAACTGGCAACCAGTACACCCCGGAGGATCAGGTGATGTTCTTAGAATGCGTATGGTTGTTGAGTGCTAGAGAAAGATGAATTAAAAAAAAACAAAGCAAGTCGGTGCCAGAAAACACAGGAAGTAGAAGGTAATGGGGAGGAGTTGGTTTTATCTCTGGGATATGGGAGGGACGTGCATAAAGAGGGGGCCTTGTCTTTAAAGAAGTTTAACCAGGAAATGAACTACAGAGAATAAAAGCATGGTTGCTATGGTGACTTCTTAGGGAGGTCCAGGAGAGAAATGACGGAAGTATAGACTAGGCTGTAGTAATGGAAAGGAATATTGGTGTTCATATCAAAGTACTCTGCGGATGGAAAATGAATAAAATCTACTGATGTGTTATTAGTACTGAAGAAAGGGCACAAATTAAAATAATGATGTCTCTGAGGCAGGGGTACAAGCAAAACTATTTTTAAGAGAAAATCATGGAAGAAGAGTTCAGAGTTTTCTTCAGAAGCTGCGGTTTTTACAAGGACCACTAGGCACCCATAGGAAGGCAAGTAGACCTGGGAGCCTTCATGCCACCCTGACGCCAACACCCAACAAACTATTAATCACATCAAAATAACATAGATTGATCTGACATCCTGGTGACACAACCCTCCTAAAATCCTGTTATAGTCTTGGTTGTATCTGATAATGAATTGTTTTCAGAAGGTTGCTGTATAAAAGAATGCCTGTGTCAGGGGACAAGAAACTCTGACTGGTTTCAGTTTCTTTTTTTAAAGTATATTTTATTAATTTATTCATATTACATCTCAATTGTTATCCCATCCCTTATATCCTCCCATTTCTCCTTCCCTCCCACTTTCCCCTTACTCCTCTCCCCTATGACTGTGACTTTCTCCACAATTAAGTGGAGAGTGAGGTCTTACTTTCACATGAACTCTGACGCCCCATATTTGACCATGTCCCCTGGATGGGGAGGCCTGGTGGCACTCAGAGGAAGGATAGCAGGCTACCAAGAAGAGACTTGATATTCTATGAGCATATACAAAGGGAGGAGGTCCCCCTCAGTCACAGATTTCAGTTTGTTAAATGTGCTATGAGATATCTTTGTCACTTATATAGGCTTGGCTTGTGCATCCCAGAAGCCCAGTGTGGACCATGGAGAAACTGGGCAACAAAACAAGCAGAGCAAGCATCCAGGTGCATCATTTGGTATTTATGTGCAAGGCAGTGCAGCAGAAGGTACCCAGGAAGGATGAGTGGGACAGAATGACCCACTATCAAGTATCAGAGACACGTCAGCAGTTTCCTTCTACATAGGCACAAACTCATGTAGGTCGTGTCTCCATAATTTGTGTCTGACCTTGCTCTGAACTCCCATAACCACATGTTAACAAAACATCTAACAACCAGATATAGCTAGTTAAACTCATATTAAACCTTTTCACTTGATCCTTTCACTGCTTTTCTCTAATGGCTATCCTAAAGATTGTAAAATAATACATGCATACATACATATGTATATAAATGGATATACATATATATACATTTACATGTATATACACACATATGTATATATTATATGTGTATGTGTGTATTATGCATGTATGTATATGTGTGTTGAGAAGGAGAAAAGGCAGTATGGCAGTAATGTCAGTGTACTCCATATTCCCAGATACAAGGGTTTTACAAATCCTGGCAGCTGGACGGAGGTAGCCTTCAAACTTTTCTAGGATTGTTTCTTTTAGTCTTTTAAATCTTGAACAATTCTTATACTCTTTCAAATCATAACGCCTCATAAAACAGGAGAGTTTCTCTTGTGTGTGTTTGTGGGGGCTGGAATAAGAGAATGGGGTAAAAGGGTGAAAGCAGAGGACATGTGATAACATGCTCCAAATACTGTTTCAGTTGCAGCTCAGAATCACAGCACTTGCGCTGTAGGACCCTGTTGGTCTCCAGGATGGGTGTTGTAATTCCACATGAGTCTGCCATAGCATAGGGTGGCTGAGTCCTGCTGTAGAGCCAAGACAGTTACACACTTTTGGTCCTCCCATCTGAGCTGTGACACAGGGAGTGGGTTTTGGAGCGAGTTCTTACAGCACAAAGCCGTCATGACTGGAGTTTGATGCTCCAAACACAGACACATTCTCACTTCCACAAATGTTTTAGTAAAAGGAGAATGTGCTGAGCGGGGAAATTATTGTCTTTTTGTTTCCTTCCTTTCATTTTCTTCCCTTGTGAGAGCACACCTCGTATGGTGTTTTGACTTGGAGAAAACGAAAAACAAAGATTAATTCTGAAACTGCTAATTGTGTAAAAGCATGGATTTCCAAAGAAAGTACAAGTTCTTTTATTAATTCAGAAAAAGTTTTGAAGAAAAGCCATCAACCATTGCTTTTCCTTAGATTTTTTTCTTTCTAACAAAACATATATTTGGACAAGATTCATCAAAATATATCTATCAAATACCTTTGTCTTATCAAGTTTACTTTTAAGTTTCTGTGGGATCATAATTAATATAACTTAATATAGAAGAATTTTCTTATGCAACATTTGATTTTTATTTTCATTACCAATGTGTTAATAATAATCATAACCTGAATTAAGGTAACTAATATTATTTATATATTAGTGTTAAAAGTATAGAAATAAGATGTTCATTTATCCTAGGGGAAAGGCAAGAAGATGGATTTGCAAAACCACACAGTGAAAACATTTGCTTGTGGTTAACTTTTATCATAAGTTCACATTCAAAACTTAAACCCTAACTTTTCCTGGAGCTGCCTCATCATACCTCATGGGTTTGGCAACTCCTCTATGAAAACTTCAGAAGGCTCCTCCCCAGGTGACTCTCCCTGACAGTCCCTGGAGAGGGGCTGAGACACAGGGAAAGTTATTTTAGTCAGAGACTCAGCATCTTTTTAATGGCATACCCAACTGCTCAGGGGTTTGGTGCACGTTCTACATGCCGACAGCTGGCTCTGAAGAGGTGTTTGCCCCAGAGCAGTTTCTATAGCCCACTCTACCAGGCTGAGTGAAGACTTATGTATGGGTCCAGCTGGCTTCTGAAGTAATTACCTGTAGCACCATTGTGACTGGAATCACTCAGTAGCCACTAACATGGCATTTCATGACATGTCACCTCTTCCTTTTAGGAACAGAAATAAGTTAATGTTTACTTTGTACGATGGGTCCAGAGAGATGTTTATTTCTCTAACGCTCTGTGAAAGAAAAACATCACTTACCATCTACTGCACAATGGAGCAACATCTGAAAACAACCTCCAACACAGATTGCAGCGTTTGATAGAGAGTATCTTTCATAGAGCTTGGGGAGAGGAACACCTAGTAGAGGAATTGATGAAGAAAACAGCCCTGCCCTGTGCTTCCAACATTCAAATGTGTCTTCTGCTGTGTTAGCCCATTGGGAAATCACAGTTCTAAATTAGTTGCAATTCCTCCTCACGCAGTTAACTTATCATGTGGCCACACTGCCATTTAGTCCAGCACTATTGTAGATGACTGTACGGTAGGACACAGTCAGCAAAAATCACCATTCTGTCCAGGGAGGCAAAAAGTCTGTAGAATTTCAGCACTGCAGGGCTGCAGGAGAATAAAATTCCATGGCTCGCCAATGCCTGCAACTAAGGAAAATATGGTGCTTCCTTTTCTTAAGAATAACAAGCTAAGTTCCTGAAAATGCTGAGGACGGCGCCTTGGCACATGTTAACTTGGGTGATTATAGCAGAGACAGAAAATAGCATAAAAGATGTCAGGACTAAGGACCAGTTTCCACAGCCTCAGCTTCTGCGGTCGAAATGCATTCTCGTTCTCTCGCTTTCCTTACCTGCTTACGTGATTCGCTTCTGCACCCTCAGAGCATAACGTCACACCTTGCTGCAAGCCGTAACTGTACAGAGAAGAAACTTGTACAAAAGGTTAAAAAATAAATAAACAGAGTTCCTCAGGTCACAGGAAATATCAAGCAGCAAATACCCTCATGTCAAGGGGCAGACACCTCAGATGCTCACCAGGGAGAAGCCCCCTGATGCTTTTCCAGAGGACAGGAGCTCAGCTGTCAGCATCCTCATGCAAGAAGAGCTCACAGTTACTGCAACGCCAACCTCGTTGCCCATGGTGCCCTTTCCCAGGCTACCCCAGGCACCTGCATGCGCATCACATAAATAAAACGAATCTTCACTTGAAAGAAACTTCCCAGAAACAGACACAACTTGTTTCAGTATATGCAGCACACACAGTAGAATGCCTTGATTTTTAACTCAAAATTTTTCTAGGCAAAGCACAAAGTTCGGTAAAAGGTGAACTTTTGCAAATACCTCAAAATCCAAAAGCACTTTTTAAAACCCATTTGAACTTAGAGTGTATTCTAACACAATGGGTAAACTACTTTTTAAATGGAGGTTATATTTCTAGGCTAGCAAGTGGTAACTTCGTATTAATGTCTATGTGTGGGAGTGTGTATCTATGTTTCTAATGAAAATCATAGCTATTCTATGCTTAAAATACTAACAGTGCACATGAATGGAAATCAATGGTGTTTCAAAATGGAAGTCTAGAAGTAGTAAGTGCTTTAAAATATAACATTTCAGTATGTTCTAAGGGTATATTGACTGCTTCTGAGATTGATCCAAAATTTAACAGTGAGACTTGGGTACTACAAAGAATTAAACTACCAGTCTCAGGCCAGTTTTAAAAATTAAAAAATAACAACAGCATGTATTTAATCCACACTTATCTTCCAGTTCCCTAAAGTAGCTGAGCAGCAATTTCCCCTTGTTTGCATTCAATCTCAATTGGTTGTTGTAGTTTTTTTAACCTCCTTTGACACAAGGGTAAGCGAAATGGTCTCTCAGAATGCATTAATTACTCTGTTAAGTCACCACTTTCAAGTGTTCCGGGACCCCGCCCTAAATCTTACAGTTGCCCAAAGACAATGTTCTGTGTTAAGGTACCAAGTCACATTTTCCAACTGCTGCAACATAACTTTCAGTGGGAGGATCCTGTTTGGGACACTTTAAGGTTGGCCGCAGAGGTGGAAAAGGCATATTAAGTGTACGCTATACCTGTAGAGAGCCACCGAAACTGAGCACAATTTCCGTGCTTACATTACTCCCTCCAATAGACCATTTCCACGCAAGCCACAGGGACTCTGCTGAAGAACCGCAGCTGCCCAGCTCCACCTTATTCACTGAATTAACATCGTACATAAAGCAAAGCTGAACTCAGTCATCATCCTCAGCTGCCGCCTGGCCCTAGTCACTTCTCCATCGCCTCCTCCGTCTCCTTCTCTTTTTTTCCAACACAGTAGACCTGAAACACGCTGCTGAGCCTGGCTATCGCTAAGTGCCGTTTACTCTTTGTTTGTTTGTTTGTTTGTTTTTGTTTTTTGTTTTGGGTTTTTTTGGGGTTTTTTTTGTTTTTTTTTTGTTTTTTTTTAAATTTTTATTATTTATTAATTTATTCTTGTTACATCTCTATGGTTATCCCATCCCTTGTATCCTCCCATTCTCCCCTCCCTCCCAGTTTCCCCTTATTCCCCTCCCCTATGACTGTTCCTCAGAGGGATTACCTCCCCTTGTATATGCTCATAGGGTATCAAGTCTCTTCTCGGTGACCTGCTGTCCTTCCTCTGAGTGCCACTAGGTCTCCCCCTCCAGGGGACATAGTCAAATGTGAGGCACCAGAGTACTTGAGAAAGTCATATCCCACTCTCCACTCAAATGTGGAGACTGTCCTGTCCATGGGCTAGATCAGGGTAGGGGTTTAAATTTTACCGCCTGTATTGTCCTTGGCTAGTGCCTTAGTTTGAGCGGGTCCCCATGACCCAAATCTGCCTATCATAATGTTCTACTTGTAGGTTTCTAGGACCCACTGGATCCTTCTACATTGCAAACTAGTACAACCACTTTGGAAATCTATCTGGTGCTATCTCAGAAAACTGGGAATAGGGCTTCCTCAAGACCCAGCTATTCCACTCCTTGGAATATACCCAGAAAATGCTCCAGCACACAACAAGAAAATTTGCTCAACCATGTTCATAGCAGCCTTATTCATAATAGCCAGATCATGGAAACAGCTTAAATGTCCCTCAGTAGAAGAATGGATAAAGAAACTGTGGTACATATACACTATGGAATACTACTCAGCTATTAAAAACAAGGAATTCCCGAAATTTGTGGACAAATGGATTGAGCTAGAGATGATCATAATGAGTGAGTTAACCCAGAAGCAGAAAGACTCAAATGGTATATACTCACTTATATCTGCATACTAGCCCAATGGGCATGTCCCACTAAAGCCTTCCCTTACCAGGAAACTGGGACAGAGGGGAGGACATCCTATTGGGACTCTAGATGAGAGAACCATGGGAGAAGTGCCGTTTACTCTTTTCTTTTGCCTGAAGTACTCTTGTGGGCTCTAGAGCGCTAACAGAATTCGGCCCTCCACAAGCTGCTATTTCCTTATCTGACCACGCTCTTTAAAATGGCCCGACCCGCTTCCCTCTACACTCTATATTTGAAACTATTTGTCACTCTTCTGAAATCACCATTTTTTCATGTTTCTATTTACTATTGCTTGGTCTTCGTGAGAATGTAAAATTCCTGAGAGTAGATTTGCTCTTCTTCCTTTGTCATCTAGCCTGATGTCTGATGTAAACAGCGTGCAGGCATCACGTATGTTACATTCATGGAGGACTGATGCTGAGGCATCCTTGAATCTATAATGCCACATGTAGTCACCATACCACTGCTAAATTTTGATAAATCATCTTGTAGCCTAGAGAAGGAACTCTTCACCCTTTTCAATAGAAATGCCAAGTTTAAGAGGTGACAGTTCAAGTTAAGAGGAAAACACAGCATCTAAAAAGCACTTTAAGTCAATTCTTTTTTTAAAAAAAAAATTAACTGAAAAGAAAGGTTAAAGGGGATTGAGATTTTTTCACCTACCAAATGGGGACTGGAGAGATTAGTTAATTATTCCCTTTACATTTTGAAGACATTTTATCATGGAAATGTCAAGCTTTTATCTGCCCATGACGGAAAAGAAAAGAAACAGATCTAAATTCATGCTAATGATCATTTGAGTGAACCCAAGACATGGTCAGCCACAAGAGAGTAAGCTCCTAAACAGATTCTGGGGTATATGTGACAAAATTCTAACAAAAATGTTTGCAGCAATGCTATTGAATAGATGAGCAATAACTAGGACGAGAGATGGGCTTAGAAGGTGATCTTGGGAAGCCTGGTTTAACTACAGAATGCCAAAAGGTTAACATAAATGGACACGTATGGGTACAAATGCAAATACGCCAATACAGTCTTTGTTCTTTGTCCCTCGCTCTATCCAACTGAGAGTCCGTATCTACGTTTTCAAATAAGCATCTGGCTTAATGAGCAATAACACACTTGAAACTGAGAACATCACATATTGGTCATAGTTTATTTCATCTCTCTGCTCACTTCCTTGGTTTGTTTGTTTTTTAGGAGCACCTGAAAAAAGAATAGTAAAAGAAGAGTAAAAAGAAGAGTTAAAAAAAGAGTCAAATTTATACCCCATAACAGTATAAGAAACATTCGTTGAAGTTATTCTATGAGTGTAAAAATACTGTTTTGTTTTTTGTTTTCTTGAGACCGGCAAGCCTTGAACTCAGGATTCTCCTACTTCTGCCTTCCAGTGCTGGTGTTAAAAAAGCCACCATGAATTTCTATCTAACATTAGCTAATAACAGTAACCGTGGTCTATTTAGTATCGCTTATGTAACAGTTCTTTTCCAGAGGGCGTACATAAGTAGCATATGTCTCATAGCTAGTTGAGGAAACTGAGACAAAACAAAAGCAAGATCATCTTTAATCAGATATGGAGAGGGAACACCAAAGCGAACCCAGAGCTCCTGTCCTCACATCACACTGCTCATCTGAGCTGTTCTCCTTTAGAATAATCTGGAATAGACTACAAACAGGAAAAAAAGGAGGTAGAATTTTCATTTCTGAGAGAGAACTAGTATGTTCCCAAATTCCATGAGAAAATGGTTATGTGTCTCCTCCCAAAGTCACTCCCTAGAGAACCACTTCCCATCCAATACTATTCAAGCACTGGCCAACAGCCAGAGAGCATACTTAAGTCAAGCCACCCTCTAGAACTCAACGGACTCCCGTGTGTGGGCACAGACCAGTTCAGAGTGTGAACTGGACGGGTCTACACAGCACCCAGATCCAGATCTGTTTCCAGCATCCATGAGTAGGATCCAGACGCAATGCCCAGTCAGGGTAGAATTGAGTGATGTCTATTTTCATGGATTTACATAGGCTTAAAGGTAATAGTGTTCTTGTGCTAAGACATGAGGTGTCATGCTAGTTGGGCTTTCTCAGGATAGTACAATTTCTTAAAATATGTAGAATATTTGCCTAACAATTTTTCTAATGAATATGCAAAGTGTGTAATTGTAACTTGAGTAGCATGTCTGTTAAAATGTTCTTTGCAGAGTTGTTTACAACTTTAAAAATAAGTGAACCCAAACAACTCCTCACATTAGTGTAGACAAGCCAGGGTTAACTTAATGAATTAATATGGGGTTGGAGAGATGGCTTGTCTGTTAAGATCACTTGATTTTAAGAACACTTGCTCCAGCAGAGAATACTAGTTCAATTCAGTTCCCAGGACCCTTGGGGCAGCTTACAATCATCTATAA
The DNA here is from genome assembly GCA_907169655.1 of Acomys percivali. NCBI lineage: Eukaryota > Metazoa > Chordata > Mammalia > Rodentia > Muridae > Acomys > Acomys percivali. Next base: position 32,202,887 of record OU015758.1, read on the forward strand.
CTCCAGTGCTGAGATATTGTCATCATACCTCTTCCTTAAGGCTCAGGGATCTATGTGGAAGAGGAGGGAAAAAGTTTATAAAAGCCAGATTCACTCCAAGGAAAAAAGAGCTCTCTGAACACATTAGGCTTAATGCACATATGAACTCACAGAGACTTTATACACAAGATCTGCACAAGTTCAACCCAGACAGAAACTCAGCACAGAGACGAGGAAGTAAAGACAAAGTTCCAGCACTACCCTAGGACCATTTGCAGTGGATGACTGCTGGGAAGGAAAAATCTGGTTTTCCAGTGAAAGGTCACTGAAAATGTCAACTGTGCCCCATGACAAGTTTACAAATAATTTGTCAACCCGAAATGGATCCATGTTTTAGTATGTATGTGTGTTCTTTTTGTTTGTTTTAGTTTGTTTGGGGTGTAATGCTTATTTATTTATTTATGAAAGAGAAAGGTCATAAATTTCAGTGTGTAGGGCACCTGGTAATGATCTTAGAGGCATTGAAGGGGGAGGAGAATATGATAAAAATACATTGTATGATAAAAATTGTGAGTGAGTTTTCTAATGCATTCATATTAAATGAAGTCAGCAAATAAATTATATGCATATCTTACATCTATTTTTGCTAAACGGCATGAAATGAATTTAAGCAAACATAAAACAAGGGAAAACTTGGACAATCTCATAAATTAATTGAATATAAAAATGATAAAAATCAACCACAAGCAACATAAAGTATCTTTGAACTACATAAATTGATAGCAATATATATGTACATATATTTACAGAAATATGACATTTCATAAGAACTGGAACTTTGAGAGTATTTACAACTAGTGTTCACAGAAGCAGAAAGACTCAAATGGTATATACTCACTTATATCTGCATACTAGCCCAAGAGGCATGTCCCATGAAAGTCTTCACTTATCAGGAAACTGGGACAGAGGGGAGGACATCCTATTGGGACTCTAGATGAGAGAAGCATGTGAGAATAGCAAAGTAGAAGGATCCAGAGGGTCCTAGAACCCCCCTGGAGGGGGAGACCTGGTGGCACTCAGAGGAAGAACAGCAGGTTACCAAGAAGAGACTTGATACCCTATGAGCATATACAGGGGGAGGTAATCCCCCTCAGGAACAGTCATAGGGGAGGGGAATAAGGGGAAACTGGGAGGAAGGGAAGAATGGGAGGATACAAGGGATGAGATAACCATAGAGATGTAACAAGAATAAATTAATTAAAATAAAAAAATAAAATAAAATAAAAACTTTCTTTAAAAAAAAAAACAGAAAAACAGCAGTGAAAACATGCATTTGAGGGAGGGAGCATAGGACACTGGCTTAGTGGAAAGGATCTCGCTGCAAGAGTGTGAGCACCTACAAAGCAAGTGAAGGAGGGTGATGCCAGCCCCCACGAGGCAGAATCAAGGATCGCACAGTATGCTGACAAGCTAGATGCACAGAAACTGGTCTGCTCTGACTTAAGCTATATACCTTGCTTGATGGCCAGTTTCAACTGTCAACTTGATGAAGTCAAGAATCATCTGAGAGACTGGCAGAAATCATCCTGATTGGGTTAACGAAGGTGGAAATATCCTCCTGCTGTAGTGGCATCACTCTGTGGTCTGGGATTCTGGACCATATGAAACTGAGACAGTGAGCAGAAACCAAGGATGTGTTGTTTTCTGCATCTTGACCATGCCTGTGGCCCTGTGGCCAGTTGCCTCCATCTCTTGCTGCTGTGGCTTATTTGTTTCGTATCCAAAATAAACTCTTCTCTCCCTTACATTGCCTTTGCCAGTACAATTGATCACAGCAACAGGAGAAGGAACGATGGTGTTCTACGTCAATATACAAAGTGGATAGCTCTAGATCAAGGAAGGTACCAAATGTGGACTTCAAGCCTCTACAAAAATAAGCCCATAAGCAGGCACACCTACATACGTGCATGTACACACACCACCCTCATGGACAAAAACACACATGAACATTAGTACACACGTGAACACATGTCAGAAAAAATAAGACATGATTTCTTTTTACTAATTTGTATCTTTTCTTAGTATTCATGAATAAAAACGTTCACCTTCACCATCAACCAAATAGATGGAAATAAACAATAAAAGGACTCATTTCCCTCTAATCAATTAACAAAATTGGGGTTTCAAAAGAAGGTTTCTCTGTAGACCCTTGGCTGTTTTGGACTCTCTTTGTAGACCAGGCTGGCCTTGAACTCACAGAGGTCGGCCTGCCTCTTTGTCCTTAGCGCTGGGATTACAGGCTTGCACCACTGACAAAATTTTCTTAAACTTGCAGATATTGATAATTATCAATGTGAGGAAGTAGACATTGCCATACAACTGGATTGTACATTTTTTAAAGAATTTTTATGATTTCCATTTTTTGAGCTCTAATGTAATTTCAGCATGCCCATTTCCTCCCTTAAGCCATCAAATGTAGCTCTCTTTGTTCTCTTTTAAATTCATCAGCTCTTTTGAAAGGAGAGATTGGATGGAGTAAAAGGGTAATGTAACACAAATGAATTCTAATTTCAATTTTTAAAAAGCATACAACAAGGACATATACTCAACCATGTTCATAGCAGCCTTATTCATAATAGCCAGAACATGGAAACAGCCTAAGTGTCCTTCAGTAGAAGAATGGATAAAGAAACTGTGATACATTTACACTATGGAATACTACTCAGCTATTAAAAACAAGGAATTCCCGAAATTTGTGGACAAATGGATTGAACTAGAAATGATCATAATGAGTGAGTTAACTCAGACCCAGAAAGACTCAAATGGTATGTGATCACTTATAACTGGACACTAGCCCAAAGGACATGAAAGTCTTCACCTACCATGAAAGTGGGATAGATGTGAGGACATTCTATTGAGATTCTAGGTGAGAGAAGTATGGGAGAATGAGGAAATAGAAGGATCCAGAGGGTCCTAGAAACCTACAAGAAGAACATTATGACTCGCAGATCTGGGCCCAGGGGTTCTGCTCAAACTATGGCACCAGCCAAGGACAACACATGCAGTAAACTTCGAACCCCCATCCAGATCTAGCCAATGCATAGGACATTCTCCACAGTTGAATGAAGAGTGGGGACTGGCTTTCACATGAACTCTGGTGCCCCATATTTAACCTCGTCCCCTGGATAGGGAGACCTGGTGGCACTCAGAGGAAGGATAGCAGGTTACCAATAAGAGACCTGATACCCTATGAGCATATACAGGGAGAGGAGGTCCCCCTCAGTCACAGTCATAGGGGAGGAGAATAGAGTGAAAGCGGGAGGGAGAGAGGAATGGGAGGATACAGGAGATGTAATATGAATGAATTAATAAATAATTTTTAAAATATTTGTTTTTAATTTATGTATATATTTATGAGTCTCTGGGTATGTACATGTGTTTCAAAGATGCATGAAGTTTTCTATGGGGTCCAGTAGACAGAGTCAGACACCTGGAGCTGGAATTCAAGGCTGTTGTGAGTGCTGGGAACTAAAGTAATGACCTCTGAAAGAGCAGTAAGTGATCCTGGATTGTAAGCTAACATTCAGAATAACATTGTATACCAGAAGAAGGAGGATGAGGAGGAGGAGGAGGAAGAGGAGAAGAAAAAGAAGAAAAGAAGAAGAAGAAGAAGAAGAAGAAGAAGAAGAAGAAGAAGAAGAAGAAGAAGAAGAAGAAG